>JAOTQE010114255.1:0-13014 GCA_025631205.1 Nesometra sesokonis
CATGTTTCAGCCTTATTATACACGCATGTGCATGATTAAGGTCAAGTTATAAAACGACGCGCGGCTTATTGAAAAGAAATGTTGCCGCGCGTCGTTTTATCACTTGACCTTAATCTGCACATGCGCAGTTGAAACTATGAAATTGCTTATTTTAAGTTGAACATATTTAAATATATTTCACTAATCAGTATTTTACAACGATCATCAACTATTCGTAAGTACAACATTAAATACATTTTAAATACTTTTTCGGTAACTTTCAAAACGGAAGTGTCACATATCCGTTTCCTATACCGTAATTCTTGATGTCGCGAAACCTCCCTATTATTGAACTGACTACGACAACATCGTACCCTTATTCTTTGAACACTGACAGTTTTTACCTTTCTTTAATGATGTAACTATGACAGAAGACTTATCGATGGATATCAAAGGTTGTCACGGTCGTATTTATATTTACATTACACTTTTCACCGCGGGCTCAGTCAATCGTTAGTATATTAATTCCCAGGTTTAGCTGTTTCATTAAGATGCTTTCCAACCTGTCTAATTCCTTGAAATCTGTCCAAAGTGTCATCAGATCATATTCCTTGGATATTTTTCTGGATTTCCGTTTCATTTACAAGCCGTAGTGCCTCATTAAAGTACACCTTAGCAGGCCGAATTCTGATTCTTTAAAAGGTTGCTTAATCCGATGATATTCGTAGGTATATCCCACATTGATCTATGTAATCCTTATTAATTACAACTAATGATGACGTTATTAGATTCATAAGCCTACAAAGAAAACAACACAACCTTACTTTCTGATTTTGTAATTATTGTACCGATGTATTATTAGGGATATGTGGCAATGATGATCTGTTTAAGTTGATAATAGTTCACTGGGTACCGTACATAGGCCTAATCATAACAATTATTTAGTTATGATTAATCTATGCACATAAGGAGACAAATGCCGTATGGTTTTGCTGAAAACAGTGCTTAGAAGGGATTTAAAAAAAGTAAACTACATACTACTATCAAGGTTGGTCTCATCAGGGGCGTTCACACTTGCAAAAAAATCTAAATTTTTGAATCGATTTTTACATCGCGATCGAAAAATCGATTTTTTTTTTGTGTGCGTGAACAAAAAAAAAAGAACTCTCGCGATCGCGATCCAATTCGCAGTTCTTGCGATTTTTCAGAATTACCGCAATAATTCGTTGAGCGGCGCTGTGTCGTAAATATGTTGCACGTGATATGTTTCATGTGTATGAACGCTCGCAAACAACCGATTTCTGAATAACGATCCTTAGCAAAATCTATTTTCAAATTTCGATTTTTTTTTGCGTGTGTGAACGCCCCTTACCTACTTCTTCCATTGATGATTTTCCCTTCTATTCCTCCTTCAATGATTGTTTCAATTTTTCAATGTAGGTCTATTCATTTTTCTTTAAAAACATACCATAATTGACAACATTAATATGATACTGTATACCAATTCCGGGGCCGTCTATTGGTTTTGATGAAGAGCAGAGCATTTATACCGCGCACGCTCACATATCCATCCCTATGAGCGCGCGCGCCTTAGTGCATCTAGTGAAATTCTATGTGAAGTAATTTTACTTTGATACGGTCATATTCTTTTCAGAAGATTTATATTTACAAGGTCAGAACTTCCAGATAAAAGTGTTAATATCGTCTTTAATGAAATTATTATCCGTTATGAAGATGTTCCTAAACATTGATTTACAGTTACAATGTGCACACTAACCCCATTATCACTTCCCACTACCCATTAGTGTCGTTAATATAATTAACTACTCTATATTTGTAATAAATTGTCTGCTAATGATGCTACGAAATTGAGATTATGCCTTCAAGACCCTGATTGTCTTCTATGCGTAATCCACAACCTAATTCTAATTTTGATTACGCAGAGTTATAATCATTATAGAGTTAAATAAATATTAGAATTCTTAAAAAAAAAACGTTCTTGAAAAGCTACGAAGTGGAGAATGCTCGAGTCTTAAAAGACAGTATAGGCCTAGTTGAACATCCCGTAAGCGGACACCCTCTGGTCCGGGAAAAGTGTCCGCTTATGGAAGGTGTCCGCTTACGATAATTTTGGCCGATAGAGGGCTAAAGTTGTAAAATTATGTTTACGTCCTTATGTCTAACATTTCACGAAATTCTCAACAGAAATGGTCTCTTAAATTTCTACACATCGCATTGTATATATTTTATTAAATCTGGGTTATCATTTTTATAAAGATTGGTTCAGTAATTGATTCTCAGCCATTACAGATATAAGGACGATTTTGACAGAAACTTTATATTTGTTATACAGAAAAATCACTAAATTTTTCGGTACGTCCGCTTATGGGATCTAAACTAACGTTGTAAAACAACAACCTAAATTTTAAGACAAAAAATGTCCGCGTTCGCTTACGGAAGGTGTCCTCTTACGGCAGGTACCAAACGGATCTTTGAATTAGTGTCCGTTATGGGAGGTGTACGCGTACAAGAGGTGTCCGCACAGGGAGGTTCAACTGTATACAATTTTAATAACGATCAACACAATAATGGATAAAAATAAGTTTTTTTAATTACATGAAATTTAGAGATTTATAAAAAAGCAGGATGAACCTTCTTTGTGTATACGATGAAAACTTTTTATTTTTTACAAATAAAATACAGTGAGGTCATATCGTTGATGGTTAACTAGTTTAACGTTTTTATTGATTATGACGTCATTTTTATACATCTTGTAAATATATTTGTCATCATATCAAACCGTGATTGAATCGTTCTAATAGTGAGGTTTCGCAAACTTACGAAATACGAAAACGAAAACGGATACGTCACACTCCAATTTTTGAAAGTTTCTAAATGTGTTAAAAATATATTAAATTTTCTACCTATGAATTGTTGATGATTGTCGTAAAATACTGACCAACTGTGACAGATATTTAAGGTGTTCTATTCAAATGTTTCAAGAATGTATGACGTATCCGTTTTCGTATTGGTATTTCGTAAATCTGCGAAACCTCACTATTATGCAAATGCAAATCTCGTCTACTAGTAAATTTTATAAGAACGACTTATTTTTATTCATTTATCGTTAATCGTTATTGCCATTGTGTAAACGGGCCTTAAATGAGTGGTTATATCTATTAAGTTCAATTAACTTCACGTATAGACATAATATGCCTAGTGTTTTTTTTATGTTATATTTTAGTAGTTCCGATTACCCAATATTGTATGTATGTCACGTCAATGTGGACATAAATCGAGTTCACACTATGCAAACTCGTTGGATAGTTTTGTAAACTCGATGGGTAGTTCCGTATTAGACTTGCTCCAAGTCTGTATATTTATTTTAATTTTTTAATAAAGTGCGCCACCAACGAATGATAAAGTTTAGTGGTGTGAGGTGAAACATCAGAAAGGTATGACGATCCACCTGCTATGGAACGCAATGGGTGCCTTTTAATCGTCTTTCACGAATTAAACTGAATCACCGTCTTGAACCAAGACTAGTTCCGTATATTCGATGGATAGTTCTTTAAACTCGATGTATTATGTCCATTCTGACATGCCATAGTGAAACTATGGCATGCCAGAGTGGACATAAAACTTGATGTATTATGTTCACTCTGACATGCCATAGTTTCACTAACGAATGTCCAACCATGGAGGAAATATCTTAATATCTTTACTCCATGGTCCAACTCTGAAGCAATCAGAAAACAGCCGTTACCGAAATAAATTGGTTAGGTCAAGATCACCCAAAAGCGCGGCTATTATACTGGTCTCAGGTGTTGTAATTAGGTAGGTTGTAGTAGATGATAAAGGACGCCGGATTAATTGAAATTTCACAATATTGCTGAAGATAAACTAAAAAACCAGATGACGATGCTAATGGATGTGGTTAAAACAGTTTAAGTTCATGGTAACGACATCTAGGGATGTCACGCCCACGACATTTTGTCTCTTTGCTTCCTTTTTTATTTGCACTAAACAATTTCCGTTCATTAAATGTGGGAGTTTTTAACACCAGGGTATTTATAGCTTGGAATGCTAAAACAATTAAAAAATATATAACCCCTAAATACACGATTAACCTTTTCATACGAAAATAATTATTACGTCAATTACCACCCAAACCCACATTTGGGGCTAGTCATGGCAAAACCACCAAGTTGTCGCAAAGGAAGTTATTGGGAAGTAAGCAAACAGAAAAAATAATATTAACAAATACAAAGAGCGTTTTTATGCATTTTGTCCAATAACCTAAGTTATAGATGTCCAATTTTGATAATTGATTCCTCATTTTAAAGCTTAGCCCTACATAAAGTGCAATATGGTTTTAACAATAGGCCTAACTCAATTTTCAATTTTCCTACAACTTGGTAGTTTTGCCGTGGCATTCCTCATTTTACCTGGCGACCTGAGGACAGTTACGTATGTTGTGTATAGTATTATATTATGTTATTTGGTGTTTTTTTTTTATGGGCACCGTGTCGAAATACTTACAGAGATATCTTTAGGCCTATATAACTTTTAAAATTTTACTATCTGAAGCCAAATTTTGCGTAGGATAAAAATATAGTGTGAATGAAGAATTAGCTACTAACGTGGTTAACATTTTCGTAGTTTAACAATGACGCGACCGAAAATATCACCGTACTAATGTCACACAATGATAAAACAATGTTTGTTAAAGTTTTCGTTTTTTGTCCCTTTTGACGGTCTAAATTAGGAATGCTAATCAGGTGTTTTGATGGGTTGGGGTGGGGGGGGGGGGTTGCCGGGGTTTTACATAAATAATTGATTAAGAAGGATGTGTTCGTTTTTTAAATCATCTTAAACGCGCTTAAAAGGGCAAAAATAACTGAGACGAAAATATTCCGCTGTTCTATCCGCAATAATAGTATGATCGGCCGTTTCGGTCAAATAAACGAAACATTGGTGGTCTTCTCTGAAAATTGATTACCCTATATTTAATTTTAAGGTACTTTGACACTTGACAAAATAAGCTACGGAATAAGAACGATACTTGTAAGTACCCCACAATAGGTATGATCCGCACCGAGTTGTACGATCACCAGGAACATAGGCCTAACTCGTATCTAATTTGATGTAAATCATTACACTCGTAATTATCCCGTTGAGCTCATGAGACTCGGCTATTCACTCAATATAATTCGTACATAATTCGTTTACAAATCGTACTTCGTGGCAAACACGTGTAAGATCGTCTAAAAATTAATTTCCAAGCACTTATCTTCTGTGGCATTTTAGGGAAACGGCCAAGATGAGGGCTCAAAGCCCCATCGGATTTTGACAAGCAAAAAAATAGGGGAGGGGATACGTTATTTTCCGTTTTGCCGGAATTTCTGGTTACATGACTACCGTTTGCTCTGAAATTTTGGTTATTTCTCCTCACAAGGGGTGTCCAGTTCCCCAAGAGGGTGGGGGAGGGGTTAGGTCGGGATGCTCGAGGCCTCAATTTTCATATTTCTTTATGTTAAACCTCTAAAGGGAGTGCTCAAGCACCCCAAGCACCCACTGCATGGGTGGCGGAAGCCCCAGTGATAACTGTGAAGGGGGGGGGGTGTTGTGGGACAGTCCCCCCTGAAATATCACAGAAAGTAAAACATCACTTCCCCCAGAGGTCTTAAAGCAACAAAAACAGGCTGGAAACCACCTCCAGAGACAAAGATACCACAAATTTATGAGCAATACTTTTTTTTATTTTGCTTATCAAATTCGAATCGGAATGGGGTAGCAGAGCAAAACTTAACCTCGCCGCCCTGATCCAAAAACGTTCCGCCGCCTCTTACCACCCACTGGATACGTCACTGGGGTTTCACGAGTTTTTAACTCGTGTGAACTCGTGCGATTCTTGCTTGAAGTCAATCTGTAGGCGAGACGATCTTCACCCTTTTCACACTTACTCCTCATTATTGTTATAGGATCATTTAGGTATTCCTACAATTATTACTCTCGCATCACTAAAGTGGTGTGTCTGTGTGTCTGTCTGTCTTTCTGTCCGTCAGCATCCATATCTCAAAAACTATTGAGCCAATTTACTTCCAACGTTCAGATAATGTCAGCATCAACCGTGTAGATTCTCCCGAGGTTTGGTGCTGATCTGCCTTAACACAGAGATTCTGGATTCTAGTCTATTTGAGTTTTGTCGACTGCCCTCTCTAGGTGGTAAAAACTACAAACTAGACAGGGTTAACCCACTTAGCCTTATCTGCAGAATTAGCTGCTTTCTTAAAATAACAAAAAATAACCTTTCTTGACTCTAATAACAGTCGTGTTTTTTCTTAAAAAATTGAGCTAAATTCTTGTTCTAAACAAAATTAATTTCACCCTAACCACGTTTTACAGGCTAACAAGTTGTTTTTTGTATATTATTAGGTCTATGCGGGCCAACTAAATTTGGTACTATACCTAATACAGTTTATAGTTATTGATGATTTTCAGACATGTTGGATAGAAAAAACGAGGCGAGGGTGTAATCGTTTAAGATTACCTTGTTATAATGTGCGTTTTGTCGTAAAAACACACATAAGTACTAGTATGGTCTGATTCCCGTCCCCTCCCTTCAGTTTAGAAACAAAAAACTGCTCATGACTCTCAACACAGCTACCCTGTCAAAATACAGGCAATAGGCCTATATGGGAAATTCACCCTTACTTGAATTGTCGGACTCAAAACCACGAACACACCCGTACCTCGTTCGGGGATGTATTCTGGCCCACTCCATTCAAACATTTCTGGATTCGCCACTACCATTTTTTTTTTAACGAATATTATGATGACCAATCCTCCAGCGAAAGTGACGCCTTTTTTTTCGTGTGGACGGTGGTTTATCGGTTTAATTTAACAAGAAAAAGGTTATAAGCCTATTTTTGGTCTTTCATACCCTTTTAACTTTACGCCAGGCCCGTATAGGCCGAAGTTTGTTACTTAGTTTTGGGCCAATTTCAGACGCGGCACCTCTAAGATAATGGATGACGCAACTATGTTTTGTCGATAATATGGCCGGGCGAGCACCCCAACCCCCAACAACCGCGCTAAATCCACTGCAAACTCTGCCTTGAACTGAGACTAACTCGTAGTTATGTTAAATAAAGTTCACCATCTTGTAGTAAGTGCAAGTAGACAAACACGTAGCATATTGAATGCGTTTCTCATGAGAAGGATGTATTGAAAGTCTGGGGATTTTAAGTTCAATGATAATACCGGATGCCACTAAGAGTGTTTCTGAAATGACATCATTTAAAGCGGATGCAATACATGTTATTACGTCACGATTTTACTATAGCTGGTGCTTCCATAAAGAAGTCCTCCTCCACGGTGCGTCCTACGTGCTGGGCGCGATGTTGTAGACAGAAACGAGGATATCGTGACGATATTTGCTGGCAGACGAGACGTCCGCGTCGCTAATCATGATTATTATTCAATTATGCCGTTTTGACCGGTTAAATACTATGTAGTATTAAACAGTTCGTAGTGCAACATTATCCGATGACGTCACTTCGCAAAGCGAGATAATTCTTTTTACTGTAAGTGGCGAACGCACAAGAGTTAGCTAGGTTTAACTACCTGTTAAAACTTGGCGTTTCGCACAATTGACTACATATTGTTGATTATGAAGAATTACTAATTAATAAAGAAACCTAGAAGTGTTTCCTTTAATTTTTTTCGCGAGAGAAGGAAATGTATTTTTTGAAGACGTAGACTATCTAGTAGCAAGCCTTGGTCGCCGGTGCGGCAGACCTAGACCCTAGGCTAGACTAAGCCCTGACAAATCGGTGCTTACAAGTAAGCTATATTGAATAATTATAATAATAATGCCTATTTTCGGGATATCGAAAAATATTGTACTCCCTGTTGCAAAATATTGAAATACTCATCGGCTCGTTCAATTGCCACAGCTCGAACAATATTTTTCGGTATCACCCTCAAAGTCATTCAATATTACATATTAGTACCTCGGTTACATTCCGTTGTACTTCTATAGACATTCTCTCTAATATTAATATATTTTTAAACAAATTAGGGATCTTTTCAGTCGTCTTTCAAGGTCACGGTGTATGTGCCTCTGTTACGCTCAGAAGATAGTTTGTTAACACATAAATATCACTTTCTAAGCAGCTGATGGTTACGAATTTTAGCATACATGTAGTGTTGATAATCTAGTTGTGTCTTAGTTTTTTAATGCATTTGAATAATAGTAAATACCAAAATATTGATAGATTGTAAAGTCACGTGACAAATTCTTTCCCTGTGGTAAAAATCTGGCCTGTACTAACAAATGTCTGAGCTCTGTTTCATAATGGTAACGACCTCGTGTTCTAAATTTCATCAAGCCATGCTGATAGGTCCTGTAATGCAGAATATAAAGGCATATTTCAAACACCACAAAAATATCTTACAAAGGGAATTCCCAAACCCAACGAAATTAACCTCTAAGAAGAGCAACCACGGTCCCCGCAGGGTAGGGGAGTGTTGGGTTGACTGAGGTGCATCGCGATACTGTCATTGCATCATGCAATCCAATGAATTGTCTTACAATACCCTGTAATATTTTGCGTTTGTTAAGAAAACAACTCCATCATGCCTAGTATGGCATGATGGAGTGAGCAAGGCAAATGGAGAGTAGTGGGCCCACTGGGGTTGACAGGGGTATGGACTGAGGTGCCAATCTGAGACTACTGAATGTAGAGTCTTGATTGATTCTTTAGTTGGTTTCCTGTCACCTTTGCTTTTCCCCCTTTTTTTCCTTCATTGTTTTCTGTTGTTTTGCTTTTGGCTTGATCTCGGGAGTGGTACCATGTAGGTTTTGAGATGTTGGTCTCAAAACTATATAACAAACGTCCTGTAAGTGTAAATAGTAATAAATAATTAAGTTTAAAAAAAAAATTTAAGCAGTAGCACCTTGTTCAACTCATTTTTTTTTATGTCTCTTTTTAGTTATAAGCTTTGACTGCACCACTTAATTGTGAGTTGCCACTGGTTTAAACGTGTAATGTCAAATAAATAAATAAATATGGTGAACGGCAGGGAATAATTCGACCAACCCCAAAACCATTTGAAGTGTATACCGAGATAGTGTGCGCCAGGGCAATCCTATAGTTTTCTACCATTTTAAGTAACCCCCAAATCATTTGATGAGAATTATAAATACCAGCGTAGTGTCCGGCAGGGTATAATCTAATTGTATAAGTAACTCCGAAACTGGTTCCAGAGAATAGTCGGGTGGGTGTCAGGGATTTGTTTCCTCTGTTTACCAATTACACGCTACAGTAACTACTCATTTTTTTATTCGTTTTATAGTTTTTATATTTAAAATATAACAGACAAAAAATAAACATTTGTAAATAAATAATTCCCATTTCTTATGTTCCAAACTTTGGTGTTACTTAAAAATGAGAACGTTCATTTAAAACTAGTGTTGTTGATTTTGAGTCATTTTCATGTGAAAATACAACTTTAATTTTAAATACGGTACCAATGTGGTTTTGTTTGTTCTACCGCGTAATAAAGTTTATAATGCAAAGTGTTTAATATCGCACTTTCAAACATCAGTGGATGAGTTTCACCTGTGGCTTCACTTTTTGGTTTACTTTGTACAGGTTTCATAATGCGTTTCCAGGAAAACCCAGTTATTTTAACCGTAGACCCACATAGAGGTAGGTTATAATATAAATAATTACACGATTACTTTACACTTGTGGCAGCCTTTGGCATTTGTGACATGCTAACGATAGTCAAGTTCATGTTATGTCAGGGTAACAAACCTGATCTTAATTAGAAATCGGCATTGGTACATTGTCCTACATGTACACGTATAGGCCATTTAAAACATTACTTAGAAAAAATCTCACATGGACTAATCGAAACTTTATTATTTATAATAAAATTGTGAGAGCCCAAAAAATTAGGGGCTTATAAACAGATTATTCTAGAGCCTCTATTTGCAGGTATGTCAACTTTGTCATTAACACACCCATCGGACCGGAATGCGTTTGTATAAATTATGAAAAAGTTCTTAACTGAGAAGGTTAATGAAATAAAAACAGAAAAAATAATTCTTTTAAACCATTTGTTGTATTTAGTTTGTTATCGTGATAGCTAAAATATTCTGTTTCAATTAGCCAGCAGGAGAAAAATAATAATTAAGAAAAACTTAAAATAATCATTACCGTTAAATTATCTTCATCATCCTTCATTTTCATGGCATTATTGTCTGAAAGGTAATAGAACGTTTGTAAATGAGAAGTTCGTAAATGAGATGGTCGACTTTACAAGTAAGCCTATATTGTGAAGATTCAATTGTAGTTATCTTACAGTACAGTTTCTATTTTATAAAACCAACTCTTCTGAAAGAAAGGAGCGCATGTTGGGTTATTGTTAAAGCCAATATAAAAAAAGTAATTGGACAAAGCGGGCGTATCCTGAAATTTTAGAAGTGAGGGTTCTCAACTTTGACCGTAAAAATACACAAAAAAGTTTGTGATGAATTGATTGACGTTATATTTCTTTCTCGGTCAGTGTCTGTCTGATGAGAGTTGTCAAAACCATATTACACATACCGCAAGCTTTAAAATGAGGAGTCAATTATAAAATTCGGACATTTATAACTGAAGTTATTGGACAAAATGTACACAGATTTCTATTGTATTTGTTTATATTTCGTGTTGTCTGTTGGCTTATTTCTCAATAATTTTCTGTGCGACAACTTGGTGGTTTTCCATGACTAGCCTCAAATGTTTAAAATCTTCAGTGAGAGATTTACGAAGGTGTGGTTGTATCAAAGCAGGCCTAATAATGGACCTGGAAATCTCTAGAAAATTAAACCGTCATCTACTTGGCGTTCTCAGTAGAGCAAAGGTTCCGGTGTTCACATTTGTCATTCATTTAACGATTTTATTGTTATTGCATTGATTTATGGTATTTGATCTACTGTTATCGATACGAAGAAAGATCAGCAACACAACTATGGTTGGTCTTATTTGTATCGCTGAAAAAAGAAAATCTACGTACATTGTCTAATGCAGCAACATATACTTCCGATTTGTTGATTAGGTATTAATGATACTGGCAATAATTAATTTAGATTTATCACACTGACAGATGACCGAACGTATTGCTAAATATTCCATAGAGGGCGCCAGGTGTATAGTGCGTTAGCGCACGTCGCTCACTTCATTCCGCGTGGGCAACCGTCATGTGATCTGATTTATTAGTGGAAACCACGTACTGTATTTAAATCCGCTGTTATAAATAAGCCGGTTGTAGATGTTGTTGTAGTCATTTCAAAAGTGATAGTGGAGGAATAATACACGGTAAATCACAGCTGAGCATTACTACTGAACAAATAGTTATAAAGGGGTTTCCGTAAATAATTGTGAGTACTGTACTAATTGTTCTAGTTCGTGTAATGATTTGGTCAACTTGTAACCGATGCCATGCATTAGGTACGATGGTTGCTAGGCGCGGATCCAAGTCGAGGGGGAGGGGGCGAGGAGGGGTGGCTTCAAACAGCTTTTAATAACTTATATTTTTCTTAAGTTTTTCTGATTTTTTATTTTTATTGTATAGCGCATTGAGGCTTGCAGAATGCGCTCTATCAAGCACTAATTATTATTATTATTAATAGGCCTGTTATTTTTTTCACACTTTGAGCCTCTAAAAGTGCACCAGAGCATCTGTAGAGAAAAATTTCCCCTGGCCCTAGGCGGGTCCTAGACTCTGGACTACGTCTATAAATTGCCATCAGTTTGCCTTTAAAATCCCACACATATGCTTGCCCAACTTGGCATCGGGTCCCCTCTTTCGAACTCCGCTGTTTTGCACTCTGCGACTATTTATTTTATAGAACACTATTAGTAGACAGTTTAAAATTAAGCATCAGGAATGCATCACATGTGTAATTGCATTTTCAACCAAATGACTGTGACTTACCCGACTGGCGGGTACTAGTAGTATAGGCCTATGTTCACTCAGTATTATACTCGCGCAATGTGGTACCATACCTTTTAGGTATTCAATATTTCGACATCTATTATGCGTCATCAGGGTCATAAAATTTACAGTGTACCGTGATAGCCCATCAGGGCGGTGTGCACGCACTATTACAAGCAGTATTGAAGTAATATAACAAATATTATTAAACACATGGTGTAGGCCTATGTTAATTTAGGCCTAATATTTTTTTCGTTTTTATTTTAATTAGTGGAACGTTTATTGAGCCTTTATTCGGGAAAATATATGAGCTTTGGAGTGTCCATTTCTTTATACATTGTTGTTGCAAGACTCTTCTGTAATTTCAAGCATATCTTTTAAACTGTTGCCCATTTATACACCTGAGTGAAAAAAGAGGCTCGGATGCAATATATTGTAAAGAAACATTCTTGCCACACATTCAACGCGTGCCCGCAATCTTAGAAGACTGTTTAAGGTCCAATCACACTTTATCCAAAACTGAACTGAATCATCATCATCGTCATCGTCATCGTCGTCATCATCATTATCATCATCATCACCACCACCACCATCATAATCATCATCATTATAATCATCATCATCATCATCGCCATCGTTGTCGTCGTCGTCAGCATCATCATCACCACCACCACCATCATCATCATCATCATCATCATCATCATCATCATTATCATCATCATCATCATCATATTATTAATATTATTATTATTATTATTATTATTATTATTGTTATTGTTGTTGTTATTGTTGTTGTTATTACAGGGGCGTCGCCAGCTTTTTTTCAAGGGGGGGTGCGTATTTGAAATATGGTTCCTTTGATGGCGTTAAACGGTGTGGGCAATGGCATGTAGTGGTGGAGGGGTGGGTATGGGAGGGGGAATCCCGCTGCCATGATTGGGAGCTTTGAGGTTTTTTAACTTAGAATGGCGCGATCTGGTGCATACCAAGAGAGGAAATTTAGGCATAATACAATGATTACATTTCTTAAATACATTTTTA
>JAOTQE010114266.1:0-12859 GCA_025631205.1 Nesometra sesokonis
GACAAAGAGGGCCCCTGAATATCAGTTAACCCATCGGGCTTAGCTGGAAGGGTCACCCTCTTTAAAGATGGTTGAAAAAAAAAAGTGGACCATTTTTTTTATACTGAGGGTGCGTACGCACAAATTGCACACCCAAGTTTAACAACATAAGTGTAAATTGAGTGGCCCTTATGAGAACTGATTAAAATTTATAGTCTATGCATGGAGAAATAAATCAGGTAACAATTAAATACCTGAGCTGCAAATTACAAGGGGCAGTTATATAATAAATAGGGCGGCCCTGGACTCACACGTATTGTGATCAGTTTGCTGTTAAATCTCACTTGTACTGTACTTGTTCAACTTGGCATTGGGCCCCCTACTTCTTGCTCTGTTGGATCTGCCCCTGTTCAAACTTAATTTGGTCTTCATTCACATAAGTCTGCATTCACAGCAATTCAATAAATAGAAAACACTTCAGTTTTTGTTACAGTACCTTAGTTTGTTGGGTAGGTTTTAAGTTTTAATTTACAGTCATTTTATTTTATGTGTGGAAAAAAAAATATGGTTCAAAATTTTAAAAGGTAGACATTAATCATTAATAATATTTTCTCACTCAATAAGACAGATGTACATAGTCCAGTCGGTTCTTCAGGAAGGCATGTGGTTAAATTACAACACTCTGTCATTATTATTACCACCTTTTGGATTCTCCCTTGGGAACTGGGATAATGTTCCGGCAATGATTCAATTAATTTAGGAAGTCGTTAGAGCATCACTGTTAACTTGTAAGAAATGAGTAGCAACAGCTTCTTAAATTAATAAGAAAAAGATTAAGATGTAAGCCAGCAGAAGAATAAAATAAAATTTGATGTACTATATTTTATTTTTGTGTTATTGGCAAATAGGAGAATGGCTATTGAATTAAAAATCTTCCTGTATAGAAGTTTTAAAACATTAAATTTAATTGAGTCTTTTAAAAGTAAACTTAAATGTAGGTCTATGTTGACTTTTAAAATTTTAAGTTTGACAGACACCACAGAGCAGTAATTATGTCCAATTCATAAATACTGATGACACAAATAACAAGAATTTAGAATATTAATAAATTTCTGAGGAAATCAATTTAGAATTTTGTTCAGTCTATTTTATGGATGTGTTAAGACGAGCATTATTTTAATAAATTAAATTCATTTTATCAAATATATAATCTGCTGCCCTCTGTAGAAATAGCAGTGGGTTCCTTTTGAACCCATTATTAATAGTGGTATAAGTAGGTCAAAGGTCATGATTTGGTTGAGTAGTCACTGTAGCTTCCTGCAATTGAAATAACAATAACATTGTCTGCCATGTAGGCATGATTTTGAAAGACCTGTCTGATTTAAAATAGGCTCATGCAAGCACAACAGACAAATCTGGTTTGAAGGTAGCCTGGAATACCATCTTTATGTTTGCATTTTAGCTATGTTTAGTCCAAAGTTTACTGTATGGCCAAATTAAAAAATAGACATTTATTTTTTCTTATTTGGTAGTATATTTTCACATTGTTAATCAACATTTACGTCATCTTTAACCTTTGGATTACTGACCATAATATTTTTATGATTTCTAACAAAAATCAAATTGAAATAATGGAGTTCACCAATGAAGAAGATAAGCTAAAACTCCAACTTACGAAAAGAAGACTCAATAGCTTGAAATGCAGTGCCATTTGGAATACTTTCATTAGTCAAAAAAAAAATCAGTTTTCCAGAAATTCAGGGGCGGGCGGTGACGCTTAACAAATCTATTTTTTTATTTGTCCTAATGATCATAAAATGTTGGAAGTATTTTGCAAGACAAATTACCAACGGAAATAAGACAAAGAATCCAGTTTTTCAAAACAGCATTTCCCATAAATGGCCAATAAACCATTATAGCCTAATGGAGGGCTATTATAATTCTACATGCCAATGGGTAGATAAAATAGTGGACTTTGGTCAAGCAAAAATGTTTTAAGCCTAGGTTGGCCTAGGAGCCACAGTTGGCTCATGGTCCGCGATGCTACTGCTAGCCTAGGCCAGGAGGTAACCTCGAGGTAGGTGAATCGGGAGCCTATTTGTTATCAAGGGCAAGCACTCTAGTTTTAAAACGGACATCATGGTACTGAACTAAAAATAAGGTTCTGAACAAATAATAGTGTGGTTTCGCAAAGTTACGAAATATGAAAATGGATATGTCATAAATTCTAGTAACATTTAGATAGAACACCCTGAATATCTGCCACAATTAGTGGACAGTTTACATGATCATCAACAATTCGTAGGTGGAACATTTGATATAATTTTGAACACATTTAGCACCTTTCAAAAATGGAAGTTTGACATATCCAAAACCGTTTTCATATTTCGTAAATTTGCGAAATTTCAATATTGTCCAACGTAATAAGTTAAAAATCGCGAATAATATTCTTTTTGAACATCCCATTGTGAAAATAAATGTTAAAAATCGTAAAATCCCGAACATTTATTTAAATAAAGAGATTTACAGCATCTGTTGTCTAATAAATTTTTGAATCTAAAAAACTGAATCGAGTCAGTAAACACAGTGCACCACTTCTAACCACTAACTCACTGTGTAAAGGAAGTGTACTTAAAAACTGTCATTGGCATTGGTAGTGATTTATTCTGATTCATTGTCAATCACAGAAACAACTCATACCTTGAACTCTTTAAGGAAATGGACTTGGAATTAAATTTGCAATTACTGCTAAATAAAACAGCCATTGTACTGTTTAGATTTCAACTTTGGCCAGTGAAGTTCTTATTGTAATGGCATAGGCAGGCGTGCATCCTAGCATATGGGTGGGGTAGTAGCAGCTTCAACATTCAATTCCTTTATCAGACCAAGGCGTAATTATAGTAGATAAGAGCCCATGAACAAAATATCACATTTTTTTTCAATAATTTTACTGATCAAATGATCATTTATTTTCTTTTATATTTAATTAAAACTCTTTGGATTTTCCTACCATAAATTAATATGAACGATTCTCACGTTCACAATGATGTACACAAAACATAGCCATCGTATTTGCGCAAGTCTAAAATAATGGAGGATCATCACTACAACATCGGAAGGTCGGTAAAAAAAACTCCCTCTCTCATCAGTTTTTATTCTTTGGTAGGGTGATAAACTAATAATTTTTTTAATGGGGCCTAACACCCTGATCACACTCGATTCAACGGGTAACAAAACTGTAGAAATGTTAATGAATGAATTACATTGAATAAACAGTATTCAGAATATAATTATTACTACATTATGAAAGATCAAAGCATCGGAATTTTTACTTTCCATTAACTCTTGAATTCTTTATTGGTAGATAACAATTCTTTGCTTTATGGGATTTGCTGGTTTCTTCGGAGACTACTATAGAGATGATACTATTCATGTATACAGGATTTTTTTTATGTGGATGTTGGTTACATAGAAGAGTTTGACTTGATTCAATTATGAATTAAAAGAACAT
This sequence comes from Nesometra sesokonis, assembly GCA_025631205.1. Taxonomy (NCBI): domain Eukaryota; kingdom Metazoa; phylum Echinodermata; class Crinoidea; order Comatulida; family Antedonidae; genus Nesometra; species Nesometra sesokonis. The sequence continues at coordinate 3,491 of JAOTQE010114266.1, forward strand.
AGTACGATGAAGTTTGATTGTCTCAAGTCACTATTGTAACTTGTTAAGGCCCCATAACAAAATTATTAGTTTATCACTCCTGCCAGCATCACTTTTGGGGAAATCCTGATTATTTTTTTACTCATTTTACTATTCAAACAATCAATTTTTCGCTTATATTAAGTTAATATGATCGAATCGCGAGCTCACAACGGTGTACACAACTAGGAATAGGCCTACAATGATCAATATTCGCTGCAGGCTGGTGCACTGGTATCTGCGTTGTATTTGCGCGAGTCTAAAATGATGATGGACGACCTACCACAACGTGAGATGACTACAACATTGGAGGGTCAGTTAAAAAAAAAGAAACAACCTCCTGCCCTGATCAGTATTTATGTTGTGATAGGATGATAAACTAATAATTATGGGGGCTTCCAGCGGCCCTCTGGCCAAGTTTTCGCCCAAATTTTGCAGCCCAATTTTTTCTGCTTCAGTTTGAAAAGTAAACAAAAAAAGCTATTTTCTGTGTCCAACTTTCAGTTATTGTATCCAGTTTTCCTATCGCCGGCCCTATGCGGCTCTCAAATGGATTTGGGGTTGCCATGGCACCCACTGGATCCGTCACTGAATATGCTGGACACTGTCTACAGTAAAGACCAAGTATTCCCATATAATTATCTAGCGAAGTTACGGAAACTAGGTTTACTGTGAAGACAGAGTGTCTACAAATGAGACATTGTTGATTGACCGAAAATCCATGTTACTGTAGTGTCACATGAATGAATTGTGGACACTTGATGAAGGACTGACCTAAAAGTTATGGGCATGAAACAGGACCTGTCACCAATACCTACTTGATGGAATGCTTGAGAGATATTGGCGCTAGTTTAACCAAGAAGGGTTAGACGATCTTGAGATGGTGATTGAAAATGATACTTCCCATACCAAAATGTCTTAGTAGATTTAGGTAGCTTTTAGTAGAAATAGCTCTATTTATGTAGTCACTAATTGGAGATTAGATTTAAGTCTCTTAAAGCTGCCGCACACGTAAGCCCATGGCGTGCGCCAACAGTCACTCGTGCCGCCGCTGCACGCCAACAGCTTATGTGTGCGGTGAATTTACGTGCGCCGACGGCGCAGTGCAAGGTTTTTAACATGTTTGATATTTAACTGCTACTCGTGCCAAGGGCGCACCGTGTGCGGGGGTCGTAAGCTTTACCCTTAAGCCGTTTATATGGCAACAGGTCCGCGTTGCTAAGTGTTCGCACACGTTCATACTTTAATTGCCTGTGCGTAGATGTAATGTTATAAATTAACTCGAGCATATATACTTAGCAGGGTGGGCCTGTTGTCATAAACGGCTTAAGGGTAAAGCTTACGACCCCCGCACGTGGTGTGCCATTGGCACGAGTAGCTGTTAAATGTCAAACATGTTAAAAAACACTCCATTCAATAATGCTTGATGCAATTACAGAATTGAAGGGATGGGAAGAATCTGCAATCACTGTAGTAGTAAGCTTCGTAAGCATCCTTTCGCGATAAACTGAGTTCACTAACGGTACACACTTCCCCACAATTCTTCTTGCCTTCTCAACTATTCGATAAAGTCTATCCAAATGTCTTTTTGTGAAATTTTTCTCCACGGAACAAGCATTCACAGGACTAAAGGTCTGTCCTATGAAAAGGTACTCATCTGTAATGCATCCCTCTAGCCTTTTTCGGTCAGCCTTAGTTTAAATTCCATAATTTCCCATTAGTACCCCCTCAATTTACACTGGTCTTCAACCACTCCATTTGAATAAGTGTCCTGTTTAATGCACGCCTTAAAAAGTACAAAGCAATTTTATAAGCACCCAAGTACTTTATTAAAACGAGTATGGTATTTCAAACAAGGTATTGTCACATTTTAGACAGGGAAACGTCAATATTGTCACCATCTACCGTGACATGAAAGGATCGAGACAGACCACAAAGAATTAAGGAATTAATTGTTGAGTGATATTTTTCGGATAGTAGATTTTCCAGAAAACGAATACTAAATGCATGCATGAAAGATGTCACTATTCATTGGTGACATCATTTTTCAAGTGGTGACATATTCCAATGACATGAACGAGGTGACATATCTTCCATTTTTGTGGTATTATGTTAAGTCAATCAATCATTTTATATAAAGTGAATACATAATACCTCATATTTAATTTTATCAGAATGATAGGTTGACTGGGAGCAGACAGACCCAAAGTTAGTGAAGATAGATATCATCACTCATGTAGTGGCAATCATTTGGTAAGTATAGTGTGAAAGTTAGAGGAATTAAATTATTACTGAAATGTTTTCTGTATTGCTGACATATTCAAATGCCTTGTGAACAAAAACAAATTTTTATGAATCAAGAACCCAATGCTAATGTTACTCCACGCATATGGAACGCTCTTCCGAGTTTTGAAGTTAGGAACAGCAAGTCCAAGTAAGGCTCTGTTTACTGAAGCATACTGTACCATGAGTTTCTAATTTAAATTAAAATATAAACAGAAAAGCAAATGGATTGAATGGCTGTTCCTCTTTTTGAGTCAGAATTGCTCCATTGGGCCTATCCTGACAGGACTTATGGGCCGTTCCGTGGCAAAACAACGTAACTTGCAAATTCCACTTTTCGAGTAAATTGAGCTTAAAGTTCACATGTTTGGCTATTGATAACGCATTGCCGCACATGCCTCAAATTTCGCAGGACAAAATGTATGAAAAATACTTCGACTAAAAAAATAATTTAAAAAATCCCAGAAACTAAAAAGTTATCAGTGATTTTATCAGTTACGTTGTTTTACCTCGAAAATATGTTAACATAGTTTTCTGGCTGTTCCGTGGCAAAACAACGTAACTCCAATAATCTGTTGTAAAACAACATATCCGAGTGTGATAAAGTAATGGTTTTGTATATATTATTTTTTACAATACAATCATATGATAAATAATATTTACTATACTATTATGGTTAGTTAATTACATTTATGTGGTATCAAATTGAAATATATTAACTACCATAGTAAATAATCTATATAACGGTAGGTTATAATTGCCGATTCTAGTAATCATTTAAAATTAATATAAATTATTGAATTATGTAAGGTTTATTGAATTTATTTATTAAATGCTTACGATTTTAATGTTTTATGAGGTGTTTTTGTATTTTTTAACTATTCCGTGGCAAAACAACGTATCTTCAGATACCACGGAAATGCTACAAAAGTCTGTCAGATACGTGGTTTTACCACGGAATCTGCAAGATACGTTGTTTTGCCACGGAAATTACTTATATTTTAAGCTTCATGCTTACAGTTACGTGCTGCTATCTCAGAAACGACTTAAGTTCAGGATATGAAATTTTCACACATTGTTCAGCAAGTTATTTTCCCAAATGCAAAAATCTCAAAATAAAACAAAATCAAGTTACGTTGTTTTGCCACGGAACGGCCGTTATGCTCAATATACTGCCTTTGAATATGTGTACTTAATAATGAAAATTTAAGGTTTCGTCGGGGGCTTTGTAGGGTAATGTCAAGGTTCAGGCGGGCACCAATACCAAAATGGTCTTAAAAGGCACACAAAATAGGGTAAATAAGGTGTTTTTTAGCATCTTAAACCGGGAACACACCACCTCAAACTTGCCCTTCCTGAAAGGGGTGCCCTACTGTCGGGGAATTCCTGGTGCTGCCACTGGTGTGCATTGAATAGCCATGATGGTAGCAATGCGTAACAAAAATTGAGTATTTTTTGGTTTTAATGTAAAATGATTTTGGCTTAAAAATTCCATTCAAAATTATCAAAATTAATGTAATATCCATCACCAGTAAATGTGAATAAGTTTTAGCAAGTGGACCAAAGGTTTTCAGTGCAAAATTATAGATTTCTGTACGCTTGAAATGTAGTTCCATTTATATAGAACTTTTTACTGAATAGACTCAAGGCACTGTGGATTGGATGTTACACTTTCCATTCTTCTAAGGGTCACCTCATGAGATGCAGCAAGTACTCAGCTTGCACTTATACTAATACTCTTTTGTCTATCCACGACATGGGCCGTGTGAGGACCAGAACAAAGGAGGTAACCCTATAGTTTTTGTCCAAGAATCATGGTGCGAACAGGCCTCAAACCTGCACTGTTGTTTTTATTATGGTTCACGGTTTCCCTGCCTTAACCGCTTGGCCAGAACTCACAAATGCTATGACAGAAAATAGCATCCTTCTGTGTTAACCTGCCTTGACTTCACCTGGCATTTAAAAGTAGATATAGAAATTTAATACATCCTGGGCCAGGATGGATTCAAGTTCATCCTACCATTGTTATTACAGTATATGATATTAAACACTAACCTTTCCCCCACTGGCCACCTTAATGTTCTGTCTTGTTCGCGGACTGAATACAATAACACTGTCATGTTGCATAGAGCCTTTCTCATCATATTGCTCCTGTGGAGACAGAAAAAAAGGAGAAATTGGGGTTAAAAATGATAGAACACTAGAAGATGCCAGTTGAGAAATTAGATACAATGGAAACGGAGCACTAGGTGTATGAAAATTGAGTCAATGAAACATAATACCAGATAGAAGACACAAAAAAATGATTTAATTCATATTCAAATATATAACTCATGGCCAAAGGCCAAATGCATGTAATTTTACATCCTAAAAATGAAAAAAAAATGTCTCATAGCATAGTATTCATAAATTGTCATGAAGCAGGAGAATATAATATGCATCATAGTATTGGGTAATTGACATACCTCACTGCTCTGAAAGGTAATTCGGAATATTAGTTCTACTGTATAGCTTGAGTAAAGATTGCTGAATACCAAAAAAAAATTGTATCATAAATTGTTCTGTTTAATGACTATGTAAACTGGATATTAGCAAAGATAATACAAAAGGGAAAGATCGACCATTTTCGATTATGCGCGGAACTCCATCCGAGTTCCAATTTCAATCGGACCCAAGACGGCGCACTTTTCCAAGCGCGTATTCAACGGTTTGCAAAGCCCACCCACAAAGCGCAACATTCGACCGTTACCAGAGAGTATTCCAATTACTAAGCAAACGGGCAGCCCGCCCCCCCACGCTGTTGGCAGAAAAATTGGGCGTCCAGTGCGCCATTTTGAGCGTTCCATTCTAAAGCACGCGATACAAAGCGTGTGCTCATTCTTATGCTAATTATATTCTTTGGTATTAGTGACCGAAAGGTTCACTAATAAACTTCAAGTAAGAAAGGATAATGCATACTCCAAGTAATGAGATACATGCCATCGTGACAGGATTCAATATTTCAACATAAATTATGTCATCATTGTGACAAGATTCAATATTTCGACAAAAATTATGTCATCATTATAATTTATGTCGAAATATTGAATCTTGTCACGATGGCGTGTCAGGATTTAGTATCTGAACATAAATTATGTCATCATTAGGAATGGGGGGGGGGGGGCTAGGTTGAAGGGCTTCAGGCCTCCCGTCTGAGGACCTTCTAGGCCTAAACGATGGGTAGTAGTAAGTAACTGAACAAATAAGTAATGAACAAACTTAATAAAATAATCATTAAATAATTTTATATACTACTCAATTTTACAAACCCCCGGATTTACACCCCTTCTGGGCCCTTACATTACAGTAAGTAAAATCCAGGTTCTACTTTAAATATTTGGGGTAGGGCCAAAACGAACCCAAAAGCAATGCCTGGCAAGTCATGTTTTTTGGACAATTTACCCATATAAACATTTCAATTGGAAGACCAATGTAGTATACAACATTTAAGAAAAAAAGTAGTAAAAATGTTTTCTAAGATTTTGAAATATACCACTGATAATTAAGTTTAGTCAGCAACTAATTACCAATAAAATAAATACCATTGGGAATTATATTAAATATTTTAATAACAAAATATAAAGAAGATATTTACCATGTGTGCAATTTTGCAATCTGTGACAGGAGCCCACCCAGCTTTTTGAATGACAAAAAATATCTTAGGAGCAAGTTTTTTTAGACTGGCATTATGCCAAAGCAAACCACACCTTTTTCTTGCATTGGTTCAACTAAGGGCGGTTGGTGGCAGGTTAAGTCATTATAAAACTTGAATAAATGGATTTCATTGCCTTGTGTAGGCATGACAGATATAAAAGATTATGGCATGGACTTGAAATCTTTTCAAAGTGCTTAGTATAATATATATTTGCAAATGTAGGAGATTATATTTTATGGGTTTTCCTTTAAATAGCCTAGAAGCGACTGATGGTTGCCTAGGTTAAAAGTCAGAAGTCAACAACAAATTTACCCATTCCAGAACAAATGTAGGCATATGACTACATGAAAACAACCAAAATATTGGCTGTTTTTATTAAATTAATATTGAGCCTTTTAGAAATTATGAAGCATTTATTGTTATTATTGTTATTAATATTATTATTTTCAATAAGGCTACTAATGAAACATCATTATATTTCCTCAAGTCAATGTCCGCGTCTAATAAAACAAAGTGAGTTCTTAATAATTTCGTACACGAGTCCAAGCATCAGAGTAAACATTTTTATTTAAAGTGTAAAATACAGTTACATTTGAAGTTATTAGGCCTCAGCTAGCTGCAGTAGTTGGTCATTGTCACCTACTGTTCGTGCACTGCACGACATCACTTTTATTTAGCCAAGAAAACCGGGCTACTATTATTCCTATTCTACAACCGCCTAAGCTAGCTGCAGTAGTTGGTCATTGTCACCTACTGTTCGTGCACGTCTGCACGCCATCACTTTTATTTAGCCAAGAAAACCAGGCTAGTATTATTCCTATTCTACAACCGCCTATACAAGGCGATTGAAGATTAGAGTGCGGCTACTGATCCAAAACTATACAAGCAAGATCATTGAATGAATTGGCTCTGTATCCTGCTTGCTTCTATACTATTAACATCATCTGCTATGCGAATTTCAAATTTCTGTGACTACGCCTGAGGTGAAAGTCGCCGAGTGTAGTAACCTGAGGCGTTAATTCGCAATTTGCATAACTACAGAAACAAAAATTAATACATTACAGTTTTAATTAGGAATTAATGTTTTTATAACGATATTTTAATTCAATTTTAATGTATTACCAGTTAATGATTAATTAATTGTTTCATATCTTGTAGATATTTAAAGTGATACCCATACAATGCTGGTTATCAGAAATTATATATGGAAAAACAACACGCAATTAGTCACAAACGTGCATGACAAGACCGACACACAGAAAGACAGACCGACAGATAGACATTTTTGAAAAGCTGTTTATAGATTCCGCTTTCTGCGTCTAAAAACAACTACCCTAACTAGGGAGGTACTGTATACCACCCCAACACCTCCAATCATTACACATACTTCTTTTAACCATTAATAATAGGAAATGAAAAAGTACAGTGACATTTCAATTACAATTCGTTCTTCAATACAATTAACTCCAATATTATGGCATTCTGTGGCTAGGCTAGACCAGAGCCAGCCTATCTGATCATTGTCAACAGGCGATAGGCACCTGCTTATGTAATGCATTTAATTTATTTGCTTTACTGAGAGTAAGAGCCAGCCATCCTTTGTCCGATAGAGTCCTTATCTAGTCTTTGTCTCTGGACAAAAATGCAAGGAATGATGAGTATGAATGTTTGTTATGAAAGATTTGGGAGAATTTCCAGAGATGCCAAGTTTAAAAACAAATTTATGAATGAAATTTTTACTTGGCATCTCAGTGCGCACACATGTGCACAAGCAGCGAAGTGAAGCGTGAGAGGGTTTTGGAGAGGGTGTCCCCTCCCACAGTAGGAATATTTTTCAAAATTTACCTCTTGATGGAGTGATGTGATACTAATTAGGTGACTATTACTTATTTTGAAGACAAAAGGAAAATATACCTTCAATTACAACTACCACTTTAATCCTTTGAGATGTTCTATATTATAAGCCCAAATTGCAGACTTTGTCATCTTGAGTAGACATTTGCCTGGTTCGGGTCCCGATGTGTCAAAACATAGGTGGAATGCTTGAGATTGTGAGATGGACCCTAAATGTGTGAGACTTGGTAGCTCTGGATTGCTAAACGGTCTTAATTGGCGGTCTTAACTTACAGAATAAAGTCAGCTTTAACACATGAGCCCCTTTCACACAGAAAATACTGCAATGTTACCATAACCATGCTGGCATTATTGCCAGTCAAAACCCTTTCACATAGAATGTCAATTCTGGTAATACAGTTGAACCTCCCGTAAGCGGACACCCTCGGGTCCAAGAAAAGTGTCCGCTTATGGGAGGTGTCCGCTTACGAGAATTCGGCTGATAGAGGGCCAAAGTTGTAAAATTATGTATACGTCTTTATGTCTCATATTTCATGGAATTCTCAACAGGAATTGCTTAGTTTCTAGACACCTCATTTTATACTTTATTATGTTTTTTTATATTTTTAAGATTGGTTCAGTAGTATGATTTTCAGCCAATACGATTTTGTACAGAAATTTGTATTCATTGAACAGAAAAACCACTAAATTTTCCAGGATGTCCGCTTATGGGAGGTAAATTAATATACAAAAAATCTAAATTTTAAGACAAAAAGTGTCCGCGACCACTTACGGGAGGTGTCAGCTTACGAGAGGTATCAAATGCATTGATTAGATAGGAAAAACAAACGGGTCTTTGAATTAGTGTCCGTTATGGAAGGTGTCCGCACACGAAGGTTCAACTTTATCATGGTTTTCTGTGTGAAAGGGTCCAATGGAAAGGCGTAAAATTGTCAGTCTTAATAATACAGTTATGCATCATTGCGTAAGCAAGCATTACATTGCAGAACATTTCATACACATCTGGCCTAAGGCAGTGACGGTAATATAACGGTAATATGTCTAGGGTCTGAGGTGGTCTAACGAATGCTGACACTGTACCGGCATTGAAGGGACCCTTTCACACAAAAGCTGGCATTCACAAATTACCGCAATATTCCAGTTTACAGTTCTGTGTGAAAGGGGTCTGACAGTCTTAGCAAAGTCATCTCAGTTAGCCCATTGCTGCTATACAATAGTCTTAAGACTGCATTGAGTAATGAAACTCAAACAAACGTTCCACAGTAACAGTACTTGAGAATGCTATTTTAGGTAAACTTTTGTTCCACATTACATTTGATTTTTTTACAAAAACGTTATACTGTACGAGTTTTAATTTCATGAAATGCTAAACAAAATCTATAACAATATATTAAAAAAGGCCGTGTTTCCGCAGGAAAAAATTATCCGATAAATTATCGCGATAAAAATTATCCGATAAATTATCGCGATAAAAATTATCCGATAAATTATCGCGATAAAAATTATCCGATAAATTATCG
>JAOTQE010114277.1:0-13013 GCA_025631205.1 Nesometra sesokonis
GTGGATCAACGGAGATCCAATTTTTGGCCTAGCTTGAATTATGTATATTTCCTATTAAATGTAAATTAAAACCAGATACACTGTGTACTACTTAATAATCTAACATTAAGGTAGATGTTTACTATTAATGCTTTAAAGAAAACAAAACTTGCATTTTTACTGTGCGAACTTTGATTGTTCATAACTTCAGGAGGAAACATTGCATGAAACTGATAACAATGCATGTCTCATAATCAAGAAAGAATTCCATTTTCAGTATTTCGACTTATGCCTACTGAATTGGATACCTGATAATAAACGGCATAATTTTTGTATTACAGTTGAACCTCCCGTAAGCGGACACCCTCGGGTCCGGAAAAAATGTCCGCTTACGGGAGGTGTCCACTTACAGGAATTTCGGCCGATAGAGGGCCAAAGTTTTAAATTTATTTATACGCCATTTTGTCTCGCATTTCACGACCTTTTCAACACAAATGGCCTCTCAAATGCCTAGAAACCGCATTGAATATTTTAATAAATATTGTTTATCATTTTTAGGATTAGTTCAGTAATACGATTCTCAGCCACTATAGAATAAAGACGATTTTGTACAGAAATTTGTATTCGTTGTACAGAAAAATCACTCAATTTTCCGGGATGTGCACTTATGGGAGGTAGATTAACATACAAAAAAACCCAAATTTTGAGACAAAAAGTGTCCGCGTCCGCTTATGGGAGGTGTCCGCTTACGAGAGGTACCAAATACACTGATTAGATAGGAAGAACAAACGGGTCTTGGAATTAGTGTCCGTTATGGGAGGTGTCCGCTTACGAGAGGTGTCCGCACAGGGAGGTTCAACTGTATTATTTCACAATGATTTTTAATCACTGTATATTCTGGATTGCCGTTCCATTATTTCTTTTCTTTACTTCTTTCCATCTATGAATATTGTTTTAAAATTAAATATTTACTAACAAATTCAATATGCTTTTAAAGTTTTTTTTTTCCAAACAAATAGTTACAACTCATATTATCATCATATTATGATCTTAATGTACATTGTATAAACTATCATTAACATCTCTCAAACTATACTCTCATATCACTCAAGTCAAAGTTAAGTCTGGTCCCGGGAAAGTTAAGTCTGCTCCCAGGACCATTCTACTGTCACCATAGGATAGGCTTTCTTCATCAGTGCTTCTATGATTGAATACATCTTGTTGAGATTATGAACATAATTGTTCAGTACCACTTGATTCTTTACGGGACCGTTTGGGAACGTAACTCGTGTACAACCTTGCTTGGCTAAATTTAATAAGTAGACCATTAAATAAGCCAAGGCGCTTATTTACACAAACATTCTAATTACAGCTGATTTCTTTACATCTATCACTGAATATTTTTGATCATGTCATTTACGTTTCATCATCATTAGATATAGCACGTTCTACTACTTGACAGCATTTAACAAAAATAATTTTTCCTCTGAAGATTTTAAGTAAAAACATGTCATACTGTGTCATCAATCATTCTTTCATTCATATTTTAATATTATTCTTTGAATGTATTTAATATTATAAAATCTTACCTAAGAAAAAATCGACCTATATAGAGAATGATGATTAGAAACGCGTTTATCCAGGGGTAATAATTTTCTATTAAAGACAAAAAATATTTTTCCAAAAAAACGCCACAACCAAACTTGTTTTGTATTTTAGATCTAATTTGTTTGATCTATAATTTGATGAAAAGACCTCCAACTTTTTATTTCATTATTTAAAAAAAAAAGAAATGATCACTTTAAGAAGCTGATTCCTGAAAAGACAAAGTTTCAAAGAATGTACATTTTTCACATTATTTTTATAGTATTATCTTTTTTAACATATTTAATTATTCTTATTAAGAATTATATTATTTTTTAACTAATTTTATGTATGGCATACTCTTCATATCAAACTTGCATTGCTTTTATATCTATTAAATAAATACATAAATAATTATTCTTTGGATCCTGATAAAATTAATGAAAATAACATATTAGACAATAAAATTTATCCAAGTTAATAACTTCAAAATTTTAAATCTTTTACGTGAACTGGAGATTTGAAAAGAATTGCTTGGATATTTTAGCCGTACTTAACTTGATTTAAATGTATAGAGATTTAAAAAGAACTAGTTCACCGCGGTCGTTAAAGTTTAAAAAGATAAAAACCTATAGAACAAGTGGCTCTGACATCTATTACATTTGAATTTATTAACACGGCTACAACTGTGATTTTCTAAGAGTGGTTCATAAATGATTGATAGAACAGTATAACATGCACATAATTTTTACAGTATCAACCTAATATGAATTGCACATAAACTAACATCATTCCATTTACTTTTACTTGTAATTAAATTTACGTCAACTGTTAGGATTGATAATTGTGGAGACACTAAAATCGGTCTCTTCACTAAGCACAATCATTTTAAAATTAAGCTGAATACCCCTTTGAAAAAATAACTATGTTAACATGGTAGATAATGGTAATGACAAGGTAGATAAATGTGGTTAACAGGGTTCCCTATAAAAAACTACCATCAAGGGGTTCATAAATGATTGATTGAAAATTGGCTATTTAAATGTTAAAGATAAAGTGAAATTTAAAAGTATATGTATGGTTTATAAAATTAAAAATAATACTGCCCCTGTTTACATAAATAAAAATAACTTTTTACTTATTAAAGATTGCTATATGCGAGGGTCACGTAGTACCACTAATTTAAATTATAGAATCCCGATAATTAAAGGATGTGAAGAGAAATCTTTTTACTATAATGCAATTAAATCTTGGAACGCAATACCCCTAAATGTTAAAATAATTAAGACACTAGATAACTTCAAAATATTACTCAAAAAACATCTACTCAGTTTATACTAAATTGTGCAATACTATTATATATTTTTAAAATATATATTTATCCGTAATAGTTGTTAGGTGGTTAGATTTGTGCAATGGTTCAGTTTGTGTCCCAAGTGGAAGTAAGGTAACTTTTCTTGGCATTCCTTGTGATCAAGGTCTGTGCTTTTGCACAAATGTTTTTTACTTGTATTTAAGTAATATTTTCATGTTTGTATTTACTTTTTAAAAATTGTTTTGTTTTGTGAACTTTGTGACCTTGATTACTGAATAAAGAAACTCAAAAGGGTTCTACCAAGGATATCGTCACCAATGATAAGTATACAAAGGAAAATACAGCCATTATTTAGAATAAACCCTTAAGGCATTAATAATATCAACAGGCAGGGTAATTATACCTTACTAGGTAGTTCTCTATGGTGCTAGGTAAATCTCTCTAGTAATATAACATGGTAGACCTACAGTACAGTACAGTCAGAGGTTGTCATTCTTTTCAAAGGGCCCAATTCTCCAACTCCAACTGTGATTTTGTAAGTAATTTGATAGAACACTAAATAACATGCACATAATATCTTCAGTATCAACCTAATATGAATTACACGTACACTAACATCATTACATTTACTTGTAATTAAATTTACGTCAACTGTTGAAATGATAATTGTATAATGCAATGTTTGACTCCCCTTAGATCCTGTAGATTTACCTAGTAAGAGGGTGTTATTTTTTTCAAAGGGTCTCAATTCGGGAGGCCATATCACTGAGCATAATTATTTTAAAATGCAAACTGAATACCCAATTCTCCATAATCGGTCTATCCATATTTCCAGATTTGAAAACGAGATACTGTACAGCAATAATGGATTGTTATCTGGCGAGGGATAATTTCACCCGAGTTAATTCTTATATGGGCAATTCCGTTTGTTATGGACGTATAGTTTGAAGACTTTGATCAGTTGTATTTTGAAAAAAAGTATAACTTATTAATACAGTAGAACCTATATTTTACGTACGGTATGGGACCAGACGTCGTACGTAATCCATGGGATCCGTAAAATCCAGGTTGTGTAAGATATAGGCCGCTAGCCTAGGCCTCCTAAGAGGCTAGGTATTGTTTTGCCTGCTGCAGAACAGAGCATGGAGCTAGACCTAGGAGGCCTAGGGTAGCACCAAAATCGGCGCTACATTAAACCTAATTTTTCTAGTATTTACTAACGATGTTTATTTTATATTGTTTTTAATAAATTTCATAATAGAAATTGACAATAAAATTATTTTAAAATAATAAACTGGTCTTCGAATCCATCGCAATAAACAATAACATGGGCTAGTGGGGTTTTTTTTGCCAGAGTGAGCCCCCTATAGTTTGATTTATTTTAAGGCTAGAGAAAAATCAATCTTTTGATCGTTATAAAATGATTAAATGACTTGAATTCATTAATTTTTTGTTTGGTTATTTGAATGTTTAGAATGAAATAAAATTCTTGATACAAATATAATTTTACCCCAAAAAATTATTTTTGTCAAAACACTTGGTGATGATAAAAATAGCTCTAAAACGATGACGTCATCAATCATTTTATGCGTACATAAAATCCAGGGAACGTAAAATCAGGGTACGTAAAATGTAGGTCTCACTGTAATTAATTATTAATAAATTAAGAATAAAAACCTACTACTAAATGTTTGTCTGGACCTATTGAATTATTGTTTCAAACTTTCAAATGTAATTCCAAAACATTAAGCCATTTCTGAGAAAATCACAAAAAACTGGGTTACGGACGTACATGATAGAAATTTTTATACCAAATTATAAGTTCAAACTTATATTCTATCAAATGTTTCAGGAGTAAAGTAGAAATTTCTTCATTTTCATGTAAATTAAATATCGAAATATATAGGTAAAACACTTTTGAGCGAATTATGCATATTCAAATCAATTTACAGTTCCAAACACTGTAGCTAATTATCTTTCAAATGATACCATGGTTTGCATGACCTTCAGCTGGAATTGCCCTTATTATAGTTATGCATAAAGTAGCTAAGATATGGTGTTAACTACAACCAGCCAAGTCACTGGTTATTGATCTGGCAAACCCATTTTGTGGTATACCCTAAATTGAAAAAAATAACTGTGTTAACATGGTAGATAATGGTAGTGACAAGGTGGATAAATGTAGTTAACATGGTTAACCCTATAAAACACTATCAAGGTATACTATACCAAGGATATGGTCAGCAATGCTCTATAAAGTATACATATGAAAATACAGCCATTATTTAGAATAAACCCTTAAGGCATTAATGACATCAACAGACAGGGTAATTATATACTACCTTAATAGGTAGTTCTCTGTGGTTCTTAGTAGATCTCCCTAGTAATTTAACATGGTAGATCTACCTTGTCAGAGGATGTTATTTTTTCAAAGGGTATATACAAACTGTCACTGACATGGAAGGCTATCTGTAATATGCCCCATAAAAACATGTTTATCATATTTTATTATAATCATAATCATATTATTGTATTTTATTATCATCATTATTACAAAAGTGTTTTGATTAATGACTTTCGGTTCTTGAATGATTGTTTGAACATCAACTTCCACATAATTTATTCTAAATATATGTGAAATAAATTAATTGCAAATAAGACCGTCACTGCATGTACTCTTTGACTTACTAATTAAATTTAAGACAATTTTTAATGCTAATCAATTTTAAGTTATGCATGTTAACACCTTAATAAGCGCATCTGACTGTTTCATTTGCAAAAACTGCTCAAAGCATCTGTAATCAACAATTTTAATTGCAAACATAAGTTTATTTTAAATAAATTCAAAATAAATTAATTGCAAATAAGCTTAGATCACTGTATGTACTCTTTGACTTAATAATTTTAGTTTATGTCATCATGCTAATCCATTGTAAGTTATGCAAGGCAGCACCTTTATATACGCGTCTGGCTGTTTCATTTGCAGAAATTGTTAAAAGCATTTCCTAATAATTTCTTCTTTAATCAACAATTTTAATTGCAAAGAGACTAACATAGGACGGTATGTTTTACTATTTTTTTGACTTATAAATAAGTCAAATTTTAGAATGCTATAGTAATTTCTTTGTAAGATTTATGCTAGATCATGTTTGTTTTGCCAGATTGTTTTGTTTGAGAAAAATTTAGAGTACTTCCTAATTACATTATATGTCAACAGTAAATACAAACAAATATTAAGGAAAATTTTGTATATTTTGTTTCATAACTTTGATTTTAGGTGTCCGATTTTGATAATTGACCCTAACTTTAAAGCTTTGGTTTCAATGTTACCTTTTTCAATTTTACGACAACTTGGTGGTTTTGTCATGGCCAAGGCGATTCAACAGAAGGACGCCGTTTTCTGCCATGAAACATAGCACGACCATTATGTTTGTTGGTGTGGAATACATTTTCATTATAATTTCGATAATTTCTTTTGTGTGTTATTTCCAGATTTTTAAAGGTACAATCATTTGGCACTAGTTAATGAAAACATAAAAATTTATTTCAAAGCCAGTGACCCACTAAATACAAAATTAGAGTATTTTTTTGATTTTGTAAAAAAAAACTGTGTAGTGCAATGTTGTATAGAATTTTTGAAAATGATGTACCAATTTGTACCATATTGCATTGATGTTGTAGTAGCAAATCAAATATTCTTTTTAGTGCGGTTTAAGTTCCTCCAAGTGACTCCGATCATTTTTTGTCAATTTATTAAGCGCTTTTTGGCAATTAAATTCCAGAAACTGATACAAGAAACGCGACACTGAAATGCGATAACACACTAAACACACGCTGCCATCACCATGCTACTATTCAAGGTACACACAGTCCATTTAACAGCGCGATTTATAAACCCTTCTTTAAACGAAAGTTAACCGCATACAACCTCAGGTTCTAAATCGTGCGTTTGTTGGTAAAAGAGTTAAAACCTTTGAAGTCCCAATGCTTTGCAAAAAATAAATCTGATAACATGGTAGATAATGGTAGTGACAAGGTAGATAAAGGTAGTCAACAGGGTTAACTCTATAGAAAATACCATATCAAGGGATACTACAGTACCAAGGATATAATCAGCAATGCTTAACAAAAGTATACATAAGAAAATACAGCCATTTCGAATAAACCCTTAAGGCATTATTAACATCAACAGACAGGGTAATTATATACTACCTTGGTAGTTCTCTGTGGAGCTAGATAGAGGTAGGTAGTATTTTAACATGGTAGATCTATCTAGTTAGAGGGTGTTTTTTTTTCAAAGGGAAGCTGTGCATCCTTCTGTTGTATTGCCTTATCATGACATGCCTAGAATAGTAGGGTTAACTGTACACACAAAAAATCTAGGATGCTTTGAAGGGATGACGTTTACATTTTACATAATGTACTTTATAAATCCAGAGACTAGTAGAGGATATCGTGAGGATTTGTACAGCATTAGTCGTATTGTGAATGTAATTATAGACAACCACAGTGTTTGAGCTTACTGTTTGTTTTCAAGAGAAGCCTAATGCTGTGCCATTGACATTAGTAAAAACATATTTTGATGCCTTTCCTTAGGTTTTTATAATAATTAAATGCTTAAAAAATACATCAAAATAATTAAGTATTAGTGAAGTTCTGATTTTTTCAATTTTCTACTTTTGTTTCAAAAATTTACACTGATAAGTTTTGTTATGAATAAGTTAAATTTAAACAAATGGAACATCCCTCTACAGGTAACACTAGCATGTAATCCACTTAATTCATCTCTTATATTTAATTCTTTATAAGATTCGTGGATGCATCTTTAAATGTTAACAAAGTCCATCCATAATTCATCTCTCCAATACATTTCTGACCTTCCTCAATTTCGTTCCTCAACATGCACTCGTACTCTATGGTCAACATCGGACCAAACACTTCTTTTCTGCCCATCTTGGAATTTAAAGTCATGTGGAGAAAGATTCTTCAAGGTTGCTGCACCTAAGTTTTGGAATGCTTTACCTTTATCTATTCATGTGATTCACCCTCATTTTCTGTTTTCAAACATTGTTTGAAAACTTACCTATTTGTTCCTCATGATTCTTTTTCATTTGATTTAAGCGCATAGAAACCTTAATTAATGTGTTTTTACAATATCAGTCAATCAAATTAATTCACTTAGTTAAGGAATTCATAAAATACTTGGTTTTCATTATTAAACATTTAAGGGGATTGTCATTTTTACACTTTGCCAGTAAATTTTATGTTTATGGTATCTTTTGTATGAATTGGTCAAAGGCTGACCCACAAAATAAATTGAAATGCAATTAATTTTGTTGCTTTCAAACATCTTTAAAACTTACCTATTTAGTTCCTTTTGATTCTTTTTACATTTTCCTTTGTATTAATTGCCTAGAGACCTTAGTTTTTTGTGCTATTTCAATATTTAACCATAAACCATACCATCTAGAACGTAGGCCAGTCCCAGTTTTTTTTATCCTCACAATATCAGTGCCTCCTTTCAAATAAAGTTTATATGTGAGCTAGTAGCAATTGCAATATGTATCTTGTTGTACAGTAAAGGCTCCTAAAAATTAAAACAACACTTGGGACGGATAGTAGTGTGATAATCCCCTCCCCAATCGAAAAAAAAAATAACACACTCTAACTAGGTAGGTCAACCATGTTAAATTACTAGGGAGATCTACCTAGAACCGCAGAGAACTACCTAGTAAAGTATAATTACCCTGTCTGTTGATGGATACCTTAGGTTAATGTCAAGGTTTATACAAAATAATAACTGTATTTTCCTAGGTACTTGAAGAGCATTGTTGGCCATATCCCTAAATAGAAGTTTTTATAGGGTTAACCCTGTTAACTACCTTTATCTACCTTGTCACTACCATTATATACCATGAGGTTGTTTTTTTCAAAGGGTAGTTCATCGCAGGTTACTTCCCAACAATTAACGGTACAAATTGTAAAGGAATGCAAGTAATATGTACTGCCCAGAAACACAAGCATCTGGCAGGCACAAGTATTGAACTCTTGACTCGTGCTTAAAATTCTAAAACATAACCACAATTAATTGGTTTTTACAATATCAATCAATAAAATTAATTCACTTCATGAAGGAATTCATAGAATGCTTTGTTTTCTATATTAAATATTTAAGAGGAATGTTATTTTCAGATACACTTTGCCAATAAATTTTATTTTTTATCGTATCTTTTGTATGAATTGGTCAAAGGATTGACCAACAAAATAGTTTGAAATTGAATTTATAAAAAAAATCTTGTAGCACATCCAACAGCGAGTTTTCTTGCCACTTACAGGATGAGATCTACGTCACGCTCTCTAAACAAAATCTCTTTATGAGGCTTATGCACTTATCAATTGTATTCCCGGCCCCTGGGTACCCGGAGATGGCCGGGACTTGCATTGAGTTGCATTATTTCAATGTTGCAACACCCGGCTAATTCCCGGCTAAGTCCTGGACAGGCTGGGCACTAATAATGTGGAAATCCCCAGCAAATTCCCCCGGCAATTCTTGCTTGGCATTCCCCATACATTCCATTGTAACATATGTAATCCCTGGTACATACCCAGCTCACTCGGGCATATTGATTGTGAATATCCCCTGACAACTCCTGGTAAACACCCGGCCTACCCGGGGAAAAAAAATTTAAAATAAAAACCCGGTCAATTTTGGTGCAAGTCCCGGTTTGAATTCAAATTTATGAAACGTGATAGCCTCTTTGGACATTTAGCCCCTGATGATTAGTGTCCCAAAATTATGTATAAACACACACTACTATTATTATTTCGGAAACACTTTTGAGCCGCTCCATATTTTCTTTTCTTTTTCTTCCTTCAATATTTTTATTTTGTAACTTTATTATTATAACATAACCATATGAATATTAATCTTTAATTTAATTAAAATCAAAATAATACATAAACTTTAATTTAAATATTCACATCATACACAGTATATGTCTTCTTTATATAATATTTTCCAATCTCTCTATACGTTTCAAGCCGAAGTTAGACTCGTCTAGGCGACCTCTATAGCCACATTAGAGTCTCTCTTCATATAGGCTTCTATGAATGGTGTCTTGTTTGAGGCAAGAAATCCTGTTTTCCACACCCAGTACCTTTTGGTTCTTTATGGCCAATTGAAAAGCGAATTCCGAACTGCAATATATAAAATAAGTTGATGTACAGAAGAGTTCAAAAGACTGGCATGATTTGATAATGCGACTCAACAAATTTTAATAACATTTTGAAATTTGTGTTGTGTGTTCGGTTTATCAAATTTCAAGCTTGCAACATTTTATGGAATCAAATTATTTTCCTATTAAAGCAAAGATTGACAGCAGTCTTTACAGTACTGTTTGTTCTGCTAGATACTTAAAATCATATATAGAACTCGTCTAATTCTCATTATGATACTTGACAATATGTTCTTTGTTTATATAAAGGTAATTAATAAAGGCATAAGAAACTCTTTATAAAAACTGAAGATGTAGAGGTTGGCTTTCAGTTTTACCAGTTCAGTTTATTAAATTCTAAGCTTGCAACATTTACACAGATTCAAATTTCCTTATTAAAGCTGAGATTGACGGTATTGTATTCATATGAGTTGTTGTCTTTGTTGGCTTTAAATTTACTTTTTGAATTAATATAGTAATTTAAACTACAGTATTTGTTGGTGTCTGATAGATGCTTGATACAGAACGGGTTGAATGCACAAAATCACCCAGGTTCATCTTCAGTGCACAATAACCTACTGTATTTGACATTTATGCTCAATTTATGAATAAAGACCTTTGGTAAAATAAAAAAACTCTTTAGCACAAAGATAATAATTTGAAGATGTAGAGGTTGGGTTTTAAGTTTTACCAAATCACCTTGTTGAAACAAGATGGTAGATTTTTATTAAAGTGCTTTACACTACCACTGGAGTCATTGGCTGTTTTACAAATGGCTTTGCAATATTATTTTACTTCACTTGAAAAATTGGTTTACCTCACCAAATCGTTTGTTCCTGCACCGATGTGTAATTGACATTTCGACATCAATGCTAACATTTTGTCTTTTTCTAGATCCTAACCTGAATACTAGACTATTAGTAGAGGTGCCAGCTGAATTAATTATGTTCAGGACTTTGCCATGTTATCTAATATCTTGGAAATAAATTGACACTACTACTACTATTTTACATTTCTCCAAGGTCCCTGCCTGTTGTGCAGTTAAGTAACTGTTTGATACATGCCCAAAAACAGCAACATGAATTAAACCTAAATAAATAGATTGTTTACATAATGAAAAATGAAAATCTATTAAAGGCGGTAATAGAGAGAAGAAATAGAAGGTAAAAGACAAAAAGGAAGGAAGATGATAATGATGCTGAATGGCATGATATCTTCAATGGAAAAAGAACAAAGCAGGAAACAGTGCTTTCCTTGAACTTATTTCAGTAAATATCCTGATACATGCTGTTAACTTGGTGAAGATGAACGGAAGGGCTTTTGGGTGCAAGCCTTTCTGTTCTACTGATAATAATGCATTCAAGTATACTTTGCTAATATCTATGTATGCCTAGAATTAAAAAGATTTTTTTCTAACAGTATTTAAAAAAAGGCAAAACAATATACTTTGTGTGTCTTCGTCGGTATTTTAACAAGTTTAAATTAAGCTATACACCATGGGAATGGAGAACCGAGACCTTGTGGGTAAGGTCTACTGTTTGTTCCCATATTTTGTGTAGTCACTCATGCCTAACTATAAGGTTTCTCCACAAGAAGAACAAAAAACGAAGAAAAAAAAATAAGAAGAAAAAGAAGAAATTTTGTGGCCACTTGACTGCGTTCCACCGAGTAAAAAGGCAGATTACTTTGTAGATTTACCAAATAAATTTGTTTTGTGTGTAAATGGATATATGGTTCCCCTTTTGTGGGGTTGTTAGTGTCTATATGGCACAATATATTGTGCTCTGAATATTCTAACTTATTTTGACAAGCAAAAAAAGCTTTTTGCTCAATTTTGTGACCATTAAAAAAAGTTTCTTGGTGTTTCGCTGGCATCAGCCCTCTTGTACTGTAGCTGGGTCCCTTTAAGAGCCAACCCTCAATATTCTGATAAGTTTATTGTATATATAAAGATGTATAATAAAAAATAATAAATAAACTCTTCAACTCAAACAGAAGATTTGTAGCGGTTAGCTTTTCAGTTTTCTCAACTAAGATGGTTTTTGCCAAAGTGCTTTATTCTACCATTGGCGTCATTGGATGTTCACAAATGGGCTTGCCATATATATTTTACTTCACCTGACAAATTGGTTCAAAACTTAAAATCTTTTGATTCTACATCAGTGTATTATTGATCTTTTGACATCTGTGCTGACATTTTGTGTTTTTCTTGATCCCAACCTCACAACTAGATTGCCAGAGTCAACTACGACAGCAGATTTGGGGGGGGGGGGGGGGGGGGGGGTAAAAAAATGCCAAAATTTGTTTGACATCATTTATAAATGGCCCCCTACTGCGTAGGTATAAGGATATATATTTTCTATTTTCCGATACAA
Organism: Nesometra sesokonis; assembly: GCA_025631205.1. Lineage (NCBI taxonomy): Eukaryota > Metazoa > Echinodermata > Crinoidea > Comatulida > Antedonidae > Nesometra > Nesometra sesokonis. Next base: position 12,468 of record JAOTQE010114277.1, read on the forward strand.
CTACTCAACCAATCATACCATGTTTTACATTAGATTCAAGCTCAAATTGCCTCCAAGAATCTATGGGCACGAACAAAGAAATAGTTTGTGAGAGAGGGAGTATTAACCGAGCTTGAAACGGCCAAAAACCTAAGATTTCAACAATTCCGTAATTGTAATTGTAATTTATTGGAACTCACTTTTATAGCAGTGGCACACACACTCAGTAGTTCATGAATGTGGTGTGTCCGGTATATAACAATACAAAGTAACAAAACGTAATCAAAAATAATAACTTACTTTAAAATAATTACGTCTTTATAACAAACATTAACAAAATATAAAATAAACTATTGTTTAGTAAAATATAAAATTAATTTGAAGAAAAATATGGTATCTTCTAAGTAAAACTATTTCACTTTATAAGATAACGATATCGACATCAGTAGGCCTATACACCTTAAATTATAAAAAAAAGTATTGCTTATGCATATATATATATATATATATATATAGATAGACGGAATTGGGTCGTGCCCATGAAAACGAAAGACGGCCATATATTGC
>JAOTQE010114288.1:2502-13012 GCA_025631205.1 Nesometra sesokonis
CCCCCCCCCCCCCCCTCTTCGCGCCAATTTCTGGATACGCCCCTGACTGATAGGGCCAAAGGTCTAACTCTAATGAATGATAGATATATTTTAATAGTTTTCATTGTTTTAAATCTATTAAATTTTAATTCCATCTATTACTTTTGACGGTCAATGACTTAATTCAATTTCGCATGCGCAAAATTCTCATTCAACGAAAACTTCAAGTGTCATGAACTAACTGAAATACCGGGGATATGGAATTCCTATGAACTATTCAATGGGTATCAGGATTACGTCACGGAAGAAGGAAATGACCAATATGGGGGCGGCATTCAAGTTAAAAATCTCACCAAAATATTCAACCGCTGAATATTATCCATCATATATTGTATATTTATATAATTAACTTTAAATAGAACATTATCATCATATATATTAATATATAGTGTGTCATTAAATTTTAAAAAATGATGAAAGGGTATAACACTGTAAAAATAATAAAAAAAATAAAAAATAATTGGACTTATTTGTTTGCCGCGGAAGGTTTAGTTGACGAATATACTACTAGAGGAACGATGTAGAATGTGACGTCAGTGTGCATGCAGTCAGCCTCTTTCGCAAGACAGTCAAAATGCCGAAAACAGCACAAGAACAAGCCGTCTCCTTTGTAAAAGATCTTGCAGCTGGTGGTGTTGCCGCTGCTATATCAAAAACAGCGGTAGCCCCTATTGAAAGAGTAAAGTTGCTGCTACAGGTAAGTTAGATGAATTTCTATAGTTTTATTACTAAAAAATCGCCATAAATTCAACCGGTTCCAGTCAGCATGTACAGAATTTGTGGTTGAGTGATGCATGACGGGAAGGCCGGTGCTTACTACCGGTTTTCAATTAAGTCCGTTCTTAGATTTAGCAATTCGAAATAAGCCTAAAATTACGTTAACAGTAGAAGTTTTATTCAGATGTATTCAAAATTATAATATAGATAATATTGATTTCGGTATGAAGTCATTTCTTAGTGTTAAACACATTAATTTTAATTAATTTTTCAATGTCTTAACTGCGGGTCAAATGTTGGTAGACTGGGCCTGTTCATTCCTTTATTTAAATATTAACTATTAAATGAATACAATGATATGAAATGTATTTAATATTAACGGGGGATTAATTAAAGTGTAGGCCCATTCTGCCATGTTTTACAATGGAAGGCTTAGTACTGTAGGCCTAGGCAAACTAAATTTAATAAATTTTTTTATCTTTCACAGGTCCAGGCGGCTTCAACACAAATTTCAGCAGACAAACAATACAAAGGCATTGTCGACTGCTTTAGTCGTGTAACGAAAGAACAGGGCTTTTTCTCATTATGGAGGGGTAACTTGGCCAACGTTATTCGTTACTTTCCAACACAGGCTCTGAATTTTGCCTTCAAAGATAAATACAAGCAAATTTTCCTCAGTGGCGTGGACAAGAAAACTCAGTTCGTCAGGTTCTTCATTGGTAATTTAGCTTCTGGTGGTGCAGCTGGTGCAACGTCACTTTGTTTCGTGTACCCTCTTGATTTCGCCCGTACACGTTTAGCTGCTGATGTTGGTAAAGGTACAAGCCGTCAATTCACTGGTCTAGGCAACTGTCTTGCATCGATATACAGGTCCGATGGGTATCTTGGTCTCTACAGAGGTTTCTCCGTATCTGTACAAGGAATCATCATTTACAGAGCTGCGTATTTCGGCTTCTACGACACAGCCAAGGGTATGATTCCCTACAAGCTGAACATCTTCTTCTCGTGGATGGTTGCTCAATGCGTCACGACAGCCTCAGGTATCATCTCGTATCCATTTGACACCGTTCGACGTCGTATGATGATGCAGTCTGGCCGTAAGGGTACTGAAGTTCTCTACAAGAATACAATTGATTGCTGGGCAAAGATTGCTAGACAAGAAGGCCCAAGAGCTTTCTTTAAGGGTGCATTATCTAATGTTCTACGTGGTACCGGAGGAGCTCTTGTATTAGTTCTCTACGATGAAATTAAGGCTCTCATCGTGTAACTAGGCACCTTGGTATAATAATGACGTGAATCCCGAGTATTGGAAGAAGACATATTATCAGATATTAAGCATAGGGGTCTATCATCCACATGACTAATAAAAAAAGTATTAATCTAGGCCTTTCAAAATTGCTCACATGCTCAAAATCAATTTTGAAAGATCTACTCCCATAGATCTGGAATTTAAACCCGTGACTGACGTGCATGAATTAAATGTTTGCAGTAAATTGTCTTAAATTTTAGTAATTTCAAATTTTGAATGTTGAAGGGAGAAGTTCTCACCTATCATGCAATAACTATAAATTATCTGAAATTTAATCTTGTATTAAAAAAGAAAAAATAGACCAAGTGATATTTATTTCTTTATGGCTGTTAAATATAGTTAATATGTACGTACACACTACAGTAAGACTAAATAAAGTAGTAAGGATTTTTTACGCGTTTAAACCATCATGCAAAAATAGTAAAATGAAATAAATATTTGGCACACATATCCAAAAGGTTTCGTTTTTCTTTGTAAACCTAGCATTTCTTTGTACATTGAAACTTGTATATTGTACAGTTAAACTTGCCCAAATTGAATGTAAAGTGGCTTTGAAAAAAAACTTGGAAAACATTTGATTTAGAGATGATTATTTGATGGAAAATGGCATGAAAAATAAATTTGACTTGGAAATAATTCGACTTGGGCAGGTGCGGATCCGGGTCCCCCTTGCCTCGGCAAAATATTTTTTGCACACTTTATGGTTCTAGAGGTAGCATCTGTAGAGAACAATTTTCCTGGGCCCTAGGTAGGCCCTGGACCCACGCCTATTAACATCCATTTATTGTTAAAATCTCGCACTTGTGTTTGTCAAAATTGACATCGGGGCCCCTCTTTTGAGCTCCACTAGATCTGCCACTGTTGGGCAGTCGACTTAGGCAAGTTTAACTGTATTTCAAATTCAAAATTGCATTGCAAACAAATTGGACCTGAAATTATTAGAGATCCAAATGCATCAATCTGACCAGACAAATGCAACTTTGAAATAATTTGACTTAACAGTAGCAAGTTTAAGTGTACATACAACTACAGTGCAGTTAAGCTTCCAAAGTACAATTATTTCTCATGCCATTTTGATAGGTTTTCCATAAATAAAATCCCAATTTTTTTTTTCGATGCCACTTTGGATTTGACTTGGCAAGGTTAACTGTAGATACATTAGTTTATGTAAAATACTATACAGCATTGTACAGATTTAGATAAAAGTCCAGTCAACATTTAAGTTTCAACAATGAGTTGCTTTATTTTTAAAATGAAGCACAAGCCCACCCAAAAACTGACGGTGACAAGTTCAGCTTCAGTGTAAAGGAATAGGCTCAGGGGCGGATCCAGGATCGAGATTTGGGGGCTTATATCCAGATTTCGAACAAAAAAAACCTTTGTTAAAAGGTGCGACTTGCCCTCTAGGAGTCCTCGCTCAGCTGCTGTGCATCTAATTTTATTAGTACATTGTCTTTTTTTTGAGTAAAAAAAAATTTGGGTCAATTTTAGGAGGCTTAAGCCTGTTAAGCCCCCACCCCCTTAAATCTGCACTTGAGGCTTATACCACGATCAGTGGTAGAGGATACAAAAAGTACCCCTTTTAAAGGTTTAATCTACAGAACCCCTCGTATTACGTTTGTCCATGCAAAACAGACCACAGAACCTTGCTTATGTATGGTCTTGGTTTTTGTTTTTAGCTAGACCCCATTGTTCTCGGGTGCTGGCGAAAAGTACTTTCATTTAGTGCTGTACAATGCCACAGAGAGCACAGTTGGATAACATGGAGACGGTTGTGATTCCTACTGAAGTACTGGAGATGTAAAAGTTCAAGATGACCCTATGATATACCTGCCAACTTTTTTTTGTTCCAATGCGTGAGACAAACCCCGCCACCACTATCTGGGCCACACCCTCTCCTATTCCGAAAAAGTCATCTTACCATTTTTGGGCCGTTTCTGCTCAAATTATCACTGTTTTGGGGCCGGTTTTACCGATTTTTGCTCTATATTGTACTATGCGTAAGAAAACTATTGAAATGACCGTTTATGAGTGGGTATTCTGCTAATGCGCGAGACTCGCGCATAATGCATGAGAGTTGGCAGGTATACTATGAGGAGAGTTGAACTGGTATTTTATGGTTTCAAAAAATACTGTACCTTGTAACTTTAAAGATAATAAACTTTGCCTTGCGTAAAATACAGGGTACATAAAATACCATAGAGGTTCAATCATTGTGGTCAGGTACATTTGGGATATAATATTGGAGTTGCAGCGTCATTGTAATTTGACAGAAATGAGTGGCTTCATACTGATTTCCTAATTTCCTGTACCTACTAAGTCACTGAAGGACATAATATATATTTTGTATGTTCTGTGCCGTAGTGACTAATTGAAGTTTAAACCACTTTCTATGGTCTGCAGCAGCTGGATTGATACTAAAAATACAAAATCAGATCAGGGAACTGACACAGGGGAAACCCGACCCAGGCCCCCTTTTGACTTGGGATGAATATTATTTGACCTTGAAAAAATTGTTTAAATTGCCTCTCAGATACCCAGGAAACATTTTGTTGGAAAGTTGGCATGGGGAGAAACCTGGACCCTTGGAAACAAGATCGACTTCTCACCAGGTCTATGCTTCCACTGCAATTTCAGGGTGTTTGAAGGATCAAATTAAGATAAACGCTTTTAAATAATTTGAATGTTCATCTCAACCAGTGGCGGGGCTAGGGGGCTACAGCCGCCACGTCGGGGAACATTCCCCCCTCCCCCCGTCGGGGAGAAAATAAAGGTTTCGTCGGGGGCTTTGCAGGGTAAAGTCAAGCCCCGAACACCAAAATGGGCTAAAAAAGCACGCAAAGTACGAGAAATAACGTTTTTTTTTGCTCGTCAGACTGAAAACTGGAGACACGCTCACCTCGAAATTTAACTTGCCCAACTCGTCAGGAGACCCGTGCCCCCCTGTTGGGGGCATTGCCCTGCTGTCGGGGAATTCCTGGCGCAGCCACTGATCTCAACAAAAAACAAGCCGACCCGACAAGACGCGGAAAGCTGCGCACAGTATAGATAAAAAAAAGTTATTATCTTTGTACATGCATTCAAGCATTAGACTAATATTATTTGAGGTGTGAAATAAAACTACATTTAAAGTGATTAAGCCTGCTAGCAGCAGTATGGTAGTCGGTCAGTGCCACTCACCAACTGTTCTTGCACTAGCCAGCAAAACCGGGTTAGTAGCCTATTCTCCAAACGCCTAGTATGTACAAGGCGATTGAAGTGCAGCTACTGATCAGAAGCTATACAAGCAAGATAAGCGACGGTATGAAGTGATCCTGCATCAAGTTTACTTTTATAGTGTTAACATCATCTGCTATGCAAATTTCATATTTCTGCGACTACGCCTGACAGGCGCGAGGCGTTATTCGCAATTTGCATATCATACAATTAATATATTTGTATACAATTTTAACAGCGAAGTAAGCATTTACAAGTGTATAATGATATTTTATTTAAATTTTAATGTTAATATATTACCAGTTGATAATTAGTTTCACATCTCGTAGATATTTAAAGTGACACCCTTACAATGCTAGTTATTAGAAATTATATGTGGAAAGAACAAAACGGAAATAGTCACAAAAGTGCGTGACAAGACCGACAGACAGACATTTTTCAAAAGCTGTTTATAGAGACGCTTTTCGCGTCTAAAAATTACAAAAAAGAACCCAACTTGGTTGGAATCGAAACAATTACCTTCGCTTTTGTAGAACGGTCAGCTACTCATGCGCTTGTTGAAATTAGCTGTATTTTAATACTATTGATGAAATGTGTTTTGGATTTTCTGGGTCTAGGAAACACCCTGGGGTGTAACTTAAAAAAAGGTTGATGACTGTTTGTTGGAAATGGGGTCTAATTTGTGTACAAAATTTCAAGCCTGTCCGTTCAAAACTGGCGACGCTGGATGCTGGAAGTTATGGTCGCAACAAGAAGAAACGAGTGAGACCCTAGATCTGCTTCGTGCTGACCTAACAACACAATGTTTGTTACTGTGCTCTGCTGAATCTGCCCCAGCTTACATAAACATACCAACCCTAAAATTTAAGTGGTTGCCTATTGCTGTTTTTACTACAATTTTGGCAAGGTGTTACAGTTTAAAAAAAAGAATAGGTTATTGATGTGTAATAGAATCTACTTAAAATACTGTAAATCTTCTATTAGTAACCCTTTGTTAATGTTTGTGTTTTTAGTGTGAATTAGAGTATGGGTTACTATTACAGTACAGTACTGGGGTACTCGGCACTGGACTTGCAGTGTGAGAGGCTGTGGAGTACGTCAAATGTAGGTGTCCTTTCAGCCAATCGATGTCAGTTCGTCAACATATGAAGCATCAGAAAAGGGTGCTGTTACTAGGTGGTGCATGGACAAAATTTTTCTCGAGTTATATTGAGGTTTGCCGGGGAAGAGCGGTGTCAATTGAGAATGATCTGATCCAAAATCTGTCACACCTGGCTATGCAGATCAAAACTAAAGACCTGAAAAAAACCGAAGAGATGAACAACACATGCAGAGAGATGTCAAAATTTTTGGGGTCCCAAAATGTGTTGGGGGAGAGGGCGTAGCTAAGAGGGCCATATTACCCACCAAAAATCTGGGGCCGGGGTTATTATTCCTAAGCTTAATATAGGCATTTATAAGTTTTATTCACTTGTTAAAATTAAAACGATGTGGTTGATGGGGAAGCACACAGTGCTCCCCCCTGCCACCACCCCTTAATCACCATAAAAATTTGATCAAATCACTTTTGATATTCCAATTGTTGGTAAGTACTCTATGGAAATAATGACTGGGAATTAAAAACTGACATCAACCAACAACGCATATTTAATCAATAACTTTTTTCACATGTAGTACATCAAGGTTAAAGCATACAAAAATGTCCAACCAACCACAAGTCGCGCTGTTGCATCTTTTCAAGCTTTGATCTGACTGCTCCTTGTTAATAATCTGGGACTACTATAGTACTTTCTATAGTAGTCTGTCAATAATCAATGAGACTGGTGAATGCTTGTTGACAATTTGAAGGACACATTAAAAATAGGATAGCGGGCTTATTCAGTGGAGCACTTATAACATTTTAAGTTTAGGGGCTGGTTATTGAAGAGGAATGTAGGTACAGGGCTAAACCCAGGATTTGAAATGGGTGCGAATGCAATCAAATTGTTTTTTCCAATGGCCACATCTGGGGTTTGAGTTTGACAAACAAGGCTGGTATTTTGCCAATTTTACATTTTTTCCATGTGTTCAACAGTACAGAACACTTCTATGAAAGGCCTTGTCATCCCCACTCACATACTGTAGATTATTATATAAAATATATTTGTTTATTAGGATTATACTATATATTAAATATTAACTAAAAGTTGGTGACTTTAATGATTTTTTCAAAAATACCTATTTTAATGTTTATTCTAAAAAAACATGTTGACCAAAGATCCTTACTTTTTATGATAGAGTACAGAAAAGGCAGGAAAATTTCGTATGTCCTTGACCAAATTGTGAAGAAGAATCTTAAAGATTTAAGATCTTGCACTTCATAAAGAAATTTTTTATCATAAATGCCTTCCATAGAAAAACTCACTGACTTTTTACTACAATAAACTAGAATAGTCCATCCGACTGGCATCTCTTTGAAAGCAAAACAAAGTTTTGTCCTATCTTGCAACCTTTTTCTCATTTTTTACGTTTTCTGTTAGTGTTCATTTTCCCAAGTGACAGCCGTCTTATACGCTGGACGTTCATTTCAGAGGCGGACCTCTACCATTTTTTGTTACAATGGCAGCTGCTGAAACCCCTGGATCCACCACTTGTTAGTTTGGATTTATACATTTTTAAAAGTACTTTCTAGCAAATTACAGCATTTTTGTCCATGTCAAATACTGTTGAGACGGATTTTAGTATTGCTATAGGCCTATACAGGTACTGCATTTTTGGTCCATATCAAATATTGTTATTACATTACAAAAAGTCAACATTCTTTTCTTTTGGTTTGAGTTGGGGCACTTCTTTTGCATATGCAGATAAGGTTTGACGGAGATCAGGCTAATGGAAATCAATTCCACAAAGAGACCAAACACAATGATTATTAAAAAAAAATCATTGCAAGCATCATCCTTTGCTACTAAAACCAACACTTCGTATTTGTTCATTTAATTAAAAACAGTTAAAAAATATTGTGCCATAAATTTAACACTTGGGTCTACTAGCCAATTTTCATGGTAAAAAAAAAATTGGAGGCAGGCTGAAAATTGCGGAAGAGGTGGTGACGCCAAACAAAAAAGTATACAGTACTTGTAAACAAGTATACTTTTTTGTTTGGCCTAAACATTGATTTTTTTTAAAAATCCCCGTTTTAATAAGCGTCCCTTAATTTTTAAATAGTAACCACCTACTTGTCCATTCAAAACTGGTGAGTTGAACACCAATGGAACACTATTGAGACTCTATAGGGGAGAAGAAATACCTAGTAATTGTTGGATGTGAGAAAAACATGATTAATGCATACAGCACAGGGGTGGAACTGCAGACTTTTGAAAAGGAGGGGGAGGGGGTGCTGGTAGAGAGTCAACATTTTGGTCTTTAGATGTCTGGAAATGGCATCGGGGCAAGTTAATGGATCAATTTTTGTCTTGTGGTTGCTGAATATATTTAGTTTTATAAAAAAATGGATATATTTTACTTTCTGTAAGGAGAGGGAGGGTAGATGAGGAGCCAGTCCGGATACACCCTTTAAATTTGCCTCTACAGCACAACACAACAGTTGTATCTTTGTTTTATGTGAATGTTTATCATGTGTTTAAAATGACACTATATTCATCTGCTGTACCTGCATGTATCTTTCAACAAATTACCTTGACATAAAATCAATTTTCTCACACAAATTTTAATTTGTACTTGCCACACAGTACCTGTGTACTACAGGTGGAGAACAGTGATTCTGAAATTATCTGGTGTGAAAACGTTTACCAAGATGGGTGGCACCTTCTATAGCGATTTTGTTTATGGTATACATAACACATGAATGCATTTGTGAGGTCTCGCCACAAAATGAGTCTCATGGTAGGAAAATCTAAAATTCAGTTATTGGTACTGTCTAATACAACAACATAAGTTGTGATCTACACATTAAATGACATTCATTGGATAATTAGATCCAAAGACATGAGCATTTGAAATTTTATGTGTATAGAAACATGGTTTTGTGAAAATCGCCCATAAAGCAATAGAAAAATAAAAAAATTGAAAGAATTTAAATCTAAGAAACTCTGCACGAAGGAATATTTCCTGCATAAAAACTGACCTAAATAGTATATAATACAATACATTAGTACCTCAGTCTTTGAAATGCCTATCGACCACACACTTGACATCAATCAGGCATGTTGAACACTTGGATAGTGTTATACCCATAGATTTATTATTTACAGCTAGATGGTTAACTTCCACAGAATATATTTCCCCAAAATTCAGTTCCATTAAGCGCCTACTATTAAGGAATCCAACCAATCAAATCGTGTTACGTTCTAACGCTGTTGCTACGTCAAAATTGTGCCCCCATTTTTCACAAAAGTTTCAAATTTATCAATAAATGCAAGTAAATTTAATCAAAATTTACAGACATTTACAACATAAAATATATGTGATATATGTAAATAATTTTTATGACAAAAAAATGTTAAAAATACAATAATTATAAAACAGTTATTATTATTTAACTTACATGTTTGTGACTAAGGCTGATGAAATCAAAATAGTAGGCGCATACATGGGACTGAAATTCTACAGTGTTAAGTTCACCATCTAGCCGTAAATAATAAATCTATGGTTATACCAGAGAATGGTGTTTTGACATCATCACATACGCTATATTGTACTCTTGCAAATAAGTACTGTGAGACTTAATACACATTATTATTACTATTATTAAGCGAAACATTTAAATAATCCGAAAGGTCCACTGATCAACTTCAAGTAAGAAAATATAATACATACTCCAAGCAAAGAGACACATGCCATCGTGGCAGGATTCAATATTTTGACATAGATTATGTCATCATCAAGAATGTTCCTTTGATTCATTCACATTCCTGATGATGACATAAATTGAATGTCAAAATATTGAATCCTGTCACGATGACGTGTACAGTATTTAATTGCTAGGAGTATGCATTATACATTTTATTTGAATAAGTGCTTCTAAACTTAACAAGCACCTACATAATTTTCAACGAGCATTCAGCAACCTAAATAGACTGTCCTTAGCAAAGTTTTTCATTTATCATGCATCTCTTGCAGCACTGTTGATGAGTCATCTCTTGCAGCAGTGTTGATGAGTCATCTCTTGCAGCACTGTTAATGAGTCATCTCTTGCAGCACTGTTAATGAGTCATCTCTTGCAGCACTGTT
>JAOTQE010114299.1:0-13011 GCA_025631205.1 Nesometra sesokonis
CTTCCTTGATATCATCTTGACTACTTTGTAGATGCTCTTTGAGTCTCCCTTCTGATATGCTTCTTCAGCTTCATCTAGCCTGTCTTTATACTGTACCATCTTCGCTTAGCCTTACGTAGCGCTTTTTTACCTTTTTACTAGCTCTCTTGTGCTCTGCACTCCCCATACCTCTCTGTTTAGCTGTCTTTCTCTCTTCAATAAGATTTTAAAAGGAATCATCAATCCAAGGTTTTTTCCTTTCAACCTTTTTAGGACAGGCATTTTCCATAGCATCTGACATAGCTTTGTGGACAATTCTCCAGGTTGTGTTATTTCCTAGATTTTCCCTAAACTGTCTTTCAAAGTCTTTCCTTGTGTTCTCATCTTTGATTTCCTGTTCCATGCTCTCCCTTTCAATTTCGCCCAGACCAACTGGTGATCAGAATCACATTCTGCACTAACCAATGATCGTGAATCCATGCACTCATCTCTATCTCTTCGTCTTGTGATCATGTAATCAATCATATTTTTGTACTTGCTATCTGGGGATGTCCATGTGTGTCAAGCTTTCTTTCGATGCCGGAAACAGGTGTTCAAAGCAATCATCTTGTTCTCTTCCATCCAATCCAGCAGCAGACTTCCACGACCATTCTGTTCACCGAAGCCGAACTTTCCACATGCTGGATGAATCACATCCTCCCCAATTTTTGCGTTAAAATCACCCATTATTACAAGTCTTTCTTTCTTTGGTGTTATGTCTATAAATTTCTGAATTTCTGCATAAATATCTAGGACTTCATCTTCCTCACTTGTATTGGTAGGCATGTAGACTTGGATAACGTTGATTGACTGAGGCTTAGCATCCAGTCGCAGTGTTATGATACGGTCACTAATAGGTTTTAATTCTGTGATCGCTTTGCAACAGTTTGATGACACCATGAAGCCAAGACCTGCGTAATACTTGTCTCTTTCAGAGTAGTACACTGTCCATCCGTCAGTGATCTTTAAACTTCCATTTTTGGTCCAATGTGTTTCTGCAATTCCTAACACATCAATCTTCAAACGTTCACATTCTCTTCTAATCTGCTCTACAGTACAACCTTGAAACACTGTTTTTACATTCCATGTGCTTATATTTAGAAGACGTTTCTTTCTTTTACTGATAATCAGAGGGTTTCGCTGGATGACGGACGAGGATACCTCTGTAACTCCCCTTCCGAGCGCGACACCAGCACTCATAAGGTTACTGGTCCCGTTAACGCTGTTCACTTTAAATTCATCTTTTGACTTTTCCATCATAATTTGAAACTAACGGCTAAATAGTCGAAGGGTCGCCACTCCACAGACGACATTTCAGGTGCCACTGGCCGCTAATGGAGGTTTCCTCACCGCGCCCTTTTCAGCTTTCCATTATTTAGTTAGCCAAAGGGATTATGGCATCCCTATCGGTACTACACTGACCTATCTGCTATCCCCAAGACCTGTCTGACTTGGTTGAACCTACCAGAGGACCAAGTCCTCGGTCAGCATGGCTCTAGGGGTGTTGATGTCTCGATGAAAGGTCAGTGAGGGCTATATGGTACTACCACCCGGCATAGAGTGGTTGATGGAAAGCACCACTCAGGTAACTTCCTTATTAAGAAAAAGGAAGCGGATGTTGGTATGCCTCCAACAACCATTACTGTTAGACTTTCAAGTGAAAAAAAATGTTAATGTTAATGTTAATCTCTTCTTTGAATCCAAAGTACGAAATTGTAATTTGTATGTTCCATTGAATAATTATTAATGATTTAAATTGACAAATAGGTCTATTCCATTAACTACGCATACCTCAATACCTTTTCTGAATCGAAAACAAGTTGTAGTAATTTAAATAGGTCCGATGAATGACTTACACAGTCTTCTAAGAAAATGTTAAAAAGTTAATGTATTAATTATAGGCCTAATAATCGGTTAACGAGATGAGTCTTTTAATAGCTCCCCATAAGAACTAAAAAACGCTAAAGCGAAACATTATGTCACCTTAGCTTCTCTCAAAATTCACTCACAAAAAACAAGCTCGCCCTCACTCTTTGCGGTCACACTAGCAAAAAATCGATCTGCTAATACAGGTACTAATATGACACCGACACTACGTCACCGCGCGAAAGCCGCTCTCTAAGGTCTTCTAGGCCGGCCTAAGAACCTAGTATAGAACCTTGCTATGCCTAGGCTATGACGGTCCTGATACTCACCACTCATTCCAAATTCTGTCTCCTATTTCTTTCCGCACGTCTGTTTTTTATCATTGTTTTTAAATTGTACATGCGATTTGTTGTACAAAATCTCATTTCTCTCCACCTCCATAATTAATAACTCAATTTGGTCATCCATCTTGATCGTCGATCGTGTGATGTACTACTACACCGCCGCCGCCCGGATTGATGGAAAAGTGCCCTTCTCTGATTGGCTGAAAGTTTTATCGCTCCCGATTTCCAGAAAAAAATCGCTCCAAAAGCGATTCCACCGATGCGATTCCGTTACCACTGACAATCATCGCATCGGTTTCGAGCTAGTGTGATCGCCTCCGTACATTTACACTACACCGATAATTTGTATTGGTATCGATATATCGGCATCGATATATCGGAAGTGTTATCGGTGATAGTGTGGCCGGGCCTTTACGCTAAGAGAGAACATCATGCAAAGTGATCTCAACTTCCAACAAATCACTCAAATAATAACATCTATATTTACCAAAGACTATGCTATAGCATCTTGCAATGCTATTTGACGTTCCCTCTGTTAGTTCAGATTGTAACGTAAACCAATTACATTTACACTTTCATTTCCAAATCGATACACCGTCATGTAATTTATCGGTCTGGCGTTAACACATTGTTTAATGGGAGCGTTCTTGACACTCGATGCGAATAAGGTGTTTTCACACACGTCGTTGATTTCCATCGTAAACATCTTTACTAAAAACCTCACGATATTTGACATTTTGAAATAATTATGTAGGTGTCTTTAATGGTTTTAATTTGATACCAAGATTAATGAATTAAAAATTACCTTGGAATGAAATGTTATTCGTTAATGCATTAGTAGTGTTTTTGTTACGACCGACTTGAAAAGTGAAAGGTGAAGGGAAACATGGCAGACGAAATTGATTGACAAAACAAAACATTACTGGAGTGTAATCATTGTCGAAAGTTATTGTACTTGATTAATGGACCATTGGAAAATTGTCATAGATGACATAAAAATAATCACAATGAAATAACAACAAAAGAAACACCCAATCATAAAAAGAATATTAATTGAAAACTGCTTTCAGACATACTTACAACAACCACTGCATGCACCAGTGACCCATAGTTTACTCAGGGAAGTGTACCGGGGTGAGTCCAGGATTCAAGTAAAGAGGACGCACAATTATCGATGAGGGTGAGCGTGTTCACCATTAATTTTAAATGTGACAAGCAAACAACAAAATGGTGCCTCATTTAATAATGTCCAAATAAATAGGCCCATAAATCGAGGTCATTAAAAACATCGATTAACTACTTTCTGATTTTAACGAGATTCGAATTAAAGTGTTAACTAAATTGAGCACCTTTCCACTCGCTTAATTTGTATACGATTTTACCAGATGATTGTGTAAATAATATAATATTCTTTTTTCAGCAGATTTCAATTGTAATCGACAGACAGACAGAGTGAAATTTCTTTTGATAGGCGTGATTCGTCAACACACAGTATTCACATATGACAATAAATATTTACAGTTATTGTAAGAAGTCATACAAATTGAGGATGTGCAGTAGACAGTGACCAAGTAAATAAACACCTCGTAGTCTTAAGCGATCAATGTGATCATCACCATCAGTCAAAACGCGGTGAGTGGGTTAATCAGATTGGATACGGTACAATAGCCTACATCATGAAAACATAATGTATACTCAAAAAAGCAGATACAGACCGCAGTGTTTTGATCCAATATTTTGACATTTGTTATGTCATCACCAGAAATCACCATCATCATATATAACGTCACCATCAAAGTTAGTACGTAAATTACAGCGCCCCAATATCACAAAGTTTTAAACGCGCAATTACACCACCAATCTATCATAAAAGTTTTGGATTTATCTCGATCTTGAATTACAATCATACAGTTTTAGGTTCAGTTATCTTGTTGTTAAAAATAAATACATTGGTGCAACCAAGTTGTTGGACGCGTTGGTACGTTTGGCAGAAACCGAGTTTTCCATTTCACGACGCGACAGTATTACTACGCAGCAATGGGATACTTGAAGATATTCTGCGCATGCTTATTTGTACGAATTGTGCATGTCTGTAATTTTGCGCTCCGTATCTCCGCAGTTGTCTGCTGCTTCAGCGTACTAAAATCGAAACTTCCTATAATATTTGTGCACATGCACTTTTGTAACTTTACGACGTAATGTGAATTGAAAGAAGTATAAGTTGGTCATCATTCTTTTATGTATCTTTACCTCCTACTGCCTTCTTGTGTTCTTTTTGAACTTCTGAACGTGGATCATGATAATTTACTTTTATTATCACAATAAACAGGTCATCGTCACCTTCGGAGAATAATTATTACTGCATCGATTTGCTATTTTTTATACACTGAGAGAAATTGTGCTGCTTTCCTAACACCGATGGATAATTCACGAAAGTTCGAAGTGGACTTATTTCCAGGGTCTGGTAGTAATTGGGCAGTACACTGGAAGACAATTCCCTACTCTTTTTATGAGAGTGCACTGCGTTCTTTAACGTTAGCCATGTTGTAGACTGGACCAATGGCGTAACGTCTAATTCGAAAGACAGTGCGCTAGTGACTTATATTTGGGCCCTCCAACTGAAACACAAGGTTTTGAATCGAACCATGGACCAGCGAGTCACGGTTCAGTGCACAATACAGTGGTTTCCACCAGCTAAACCAACTGAGCTAAATACCACTCTCACTCTATGATGGATTCTAAAACAATGTCAGGTTTATATATACAGTTGTACGTCCCGTAAGCGGACACCCTCGGGTCTGAGTATAGTTCCCGCTTACGAAAGGTGTCCGCTTACGAGAATTTCTGCCGATAGAGGGCCTAAATTGTAAAATTATGTATACGTCCTTATGTCTCACATTTCACGGCCTTCTCAAAACAAACGACCTCCCAATATTCTAGACACGGCGTTCTATATTTGATTAAATGTTGCTTATCATTTTTAAGATTGGTTCAGTAATATGATTCTTTGCCATCACAATAAAGACGATTTTGTACACATTTTGTATTTATTGTTCAAAAGTCACTAAATTTTCCGAGATGTCCGCTCATGGGAGGTAAATTAACATACAAAAAATTTGTAAGACACAAAATGTCCGCGTCCGCTTACGGGAGGTGTCTTCTTACAGGTATCAACTGCACTGATTAGATAGGAAGAAGAAACGGGTCTTTGAATAAGTGTCCGTTATGGGAGGTGTCCGCTTACGAGAGATGTATATCAGTGCCCTACACAATAAGACTGGAAATTCATTAGCAATATGGGTATCGGCTGAATTTGAGAATTCAATTCAATTCAAAGTATTGCTTCATAAGCAATCGGGACTATTATCCGCATAAACTACACATATATACTGAGATACATTGAAACAATAAGGCCTATAAAACTAAACCATAGAAAATGTAGAAAAAATGGAAGGAAAAAGATAATTAGTTTTACAAGAAATATTTAGAGAGCTGAGGTGAAGATAGTTCTTAAAGAGTAATAAAAGATTAGCGACGTGATGAAAGAAGGGACGGGACGGTCAGGATTTTTGGTGATTCGACTAACAGAGTTGATGTCAACCAGTTGGTGTGTGTCCTTTGGTAATCAGCGGCAGATTTAAGGGGTTTAACAGGCTTAACGCCCCCCCACCCTCTAAAATTGACCCGCAAAAATTACCCGGTACAAATTTGAATTAACTAAGAAAAATAGATGCACAGCTCATAACTCATAACTCATTCATAACTTTGCAAGGAAACATCTTTTGAAACTGATGTATTTTGCATGTTAAAGATAACAATGTGTAGTTTCATAAATTATAATAAATCAATATTTAAAACTATTATTTAAACGGCAGGTTCACCAACGAAATTATTATTCACTGTATGTTTTAAGAAATCATAAAATATTCAGCCATATTTGAGAATTTTTAGGATTTTTTTCCCCTTGAGTCTCATGAATTAAAAAATGTTTATAAAAATAAACGCTACATTTCATCCCTATTCTTTTACACACAAAATAGCAAGTGGGTAATTTTTTATTATCAAAGAAAAATGGCTACTTTACACTATATAAAAATATCAGAAATGAACAATTTTGGTTAAAACACATGAGAATAGTATTTTTCTATATATTTTTAGAATGACCGTTTATTTTTCACAATTTATTTAACATACCCCTCTTTCAGACAATTTGTATGTAAAAGAATAGGGATTCTATCTTGTAATTTGAACTATCTCCTCACTTAACAATTTTCGTCTATTTCACCAATAATTATGATAGGTAAAATGAATCATAAAAATTCAGAAACAGGGCTTAATTTATTTTTAAAGATGTATTGTCACTTGAAAATGACAAAAAAATTCAATGACATTAATTTTGAAATTAACTTGCTCATAATAAAGTAACATCAAATTTAATAACCAGAGAATAGAAATTACTGCATTTAAAAATTGTTTAATATGATTTCTACACTGAAAAATGATAAAAATTTAACAGGCTTCCAGCCTTTTTGATGTTTTTGCTCATCTTTATCATATAAAATTGCAATATTGGGGGTAAATAATTTTAAAATACCCTAATTTCTAGTTTCATGATCATAACTTATATATTTCTTCGAAACTAGCAAGTTATTTTCAAAATCCATTTTTGTCATATTTCAAGTGACAATACATCTTTAATGATAAACTAAAACATTTAAGGAAGATATTTTTTTGGGTGAACCTGCCCTTTAAGGTTGTTGAACTTACTTTAATACTTCTGTTATGCTTCATATAGGTCTAATAGGTTTCCAGTAGTCATCACAGGGAAGAGTGTTTCCTGATCATCCTTGGGGATATAAGTAAGACAAGTAACTCATTAATCAAGGCCTCTGGTATTATGAGTAGTTACATTATCAAATTTAAATAATTTCGCATACATACTAATGATCATTAGCACACTCAACATAAGAATCAATTAGAGACCGCCACGCTATGGCAAAGTTGTATCATTTCATTTACTCTCCAAGTTCGCCTTAACCATTGGAGAAAACTCGATTTTTTTTTGGAGAAAATTACGTTTTAAGCATTATATTCATGTTTTTCATGTAATCGTCCAAACAGATTGTTGTAAAAATTACTATTTTACCTATCTGTGAAGATTAATTTGAAAAATCCTCTACAGTTTTATCGGAAAACTTCGATTTGTAACAGCTCCTCATGTCGACTTAGATAGGGAATTTTTGAAATCTTAGGTTTTTGGTTGTTTCTAGCTCGGTTAATACTTCCTCACTTGTAAACTATTTATTTGTTCATGCTGGGCCATACTGATTCTTGGAGGGAAATTTAATGAGCTTGAATCTGATATAAAAAATAGAAAATATAAAACATATCCAATCAAAAAATTGCTGTTATCGGCTATAGAAATGAACTACCGGTACCAACGGTAATGCGACATTGGCTCGCTAGTTTGGATAGCAAATGATAAAAACTGGTGAAAACGTTTCCAAAAATGTGTCACTAATTGACAATTATCTAGATGTCAATTATTTTACTGAGTTTAGGGGTATTTAGGCCAAAAGGATTGTAGAATCAAATTCGAGCAGAACTGATCTGCAGACAGCCTTAAAATTGTCTAAACTATGCCTATGCAAGGGTTCCTCCTTGAAACATACAACAATAAGTGTGAATAAAACAGATAGATATGCATACATAAAGGATCATACAGAGTAAACCAATAAATCATATGTCCCAGTTTTGGAAGAAGATAATAATGTAAGTTGTGTGCACAATAAATGATACACTTATTGTTAAGAACACGGTAAATCTGCGAATAATGTTTTCTAATGTTAAGCAATAATTCGATGAGTGCTATTAACTGATCCGGATTTATATCGAACTAATTATTAATTTTATGGGATTTGTCACAAGAATCAGAGACTTGTCAAGCACTGGGTCTGAACGATTACAGAGCATAAACCGTGAGCAACCAACAGTGACGTACATGATCATTAACATACCGTATTCAGTTAGTTGGATGGAACAAAACATGAATGAAAAAAAAAAACACATTAAAAGAATTTACAGTAAGGTTATTTGATATAGAAAACAGAGATACTTCAAACAATTTTCTTTATATTCTAGACGACGGTATTTTAAGTTATAAAACAAAAATTAAAATTAGTCTACATATATTAAAGACTTAAATCATAGAAAAAAAATAAAAAAAAACTAAATGCCGTTTGGGAGTTCTTGATTTGGAAATTGAAAAGGAATGATGGAACAGAGTTCTTGATTTGAAAATCGTATTTGTAAACTATGTAATATGAGATCAGCTAAAGATGAATATCCTTTTCTTTTGATTTTTCCATGCTATAAAGGCCTAAAAAATAAGTTTTTACCTAATTTCATCATTTGCACCCAAATATCGATAAACCAAACTTATTAATGTCTAATGTTAATCTTATAAAAACGTTTCGAATTGTATTTAAATTATCTACGAAGAATTGATTTTTTTAGCAACACAGAATGTATGAAATAAGATATAAAGGACTAAAGGCCTATGTAATAAATAAACTCACTGAAAGGTGAATGAATTAATTAATGAATAATTTAAAAATTTGGGTGGTGAGGTAACCAATAGAACGTTTCTCATTTTTGGCGCCGAAAGTTTGTTGGAGTTTAGAGAATGTTCAGATTATCAAGGGTATTAACCAATCAAACGCGTTTCATCCCGTTCATACTATGTATTCCGTGCACATTATCCGAAAACTTTAAAGCAGACTATGTGAAACACAAAAACACGTCATTTGTGCCAAAATTTATATTCACTGATTAATTGATGTTCAGAGATTCCGGGAATCCAGCCTAAATAGTGGAGAACGAGGAAAATTGAAATTGTAAACAAAAACATTAATTACCGTATTGTCGAATACAGTAATTAGAATCGGGAGAGTCATAGCGGAACTTAGCTCATTCTTTTCATACATGTCATAAGGATTATATACACAAAATGTATAGACCTAGGGTTGCAATTGATTAGTAACCGTAGAACATTGCCTTAAAGAACTGATTAATGTTGTTTTTTCAACGTCAGCATTTGCCAATAGCGATACACTCCTATGCTTAATCAATTTCTGCAATTTTCTATATTCAACCAAATCACCGTTTACCAATACCGATAGGAAACATCTTCAGATTTTGGTTAAGATTACAGAGCCCACAGCAAATCCAGCTCATGGAACATGAAAACATGTTTGTTTATGTAATCAAATGTATAATTCCCACGACAAGCCCGAGGCTTTTGTCTAATTGTTTTTTTTTTTCACAAATAAAATAACAAACATAACATTATTCATAAACTTGACATATATTAATTAAAAAGATGTAAAATGAAGGAATGTGTAAAATAAAATGCGGAAACGAAGATTGAAACAACCATGTTAATACAGCCATGTTGTTTCTTTATAGTCTCTACAAATAAAATAATAGGGACGTTTCGCAAATTTACGAAACACGATAACGGATACTTGACACTTAAGCGTCGTGCGACGGTCGTACGTAGGGGCGCAGCCAGGATGGATTGAAAGGGGGATAAGACTTGCGAGCGAAGCGAGCAATTTGAGCTGGGGGACAAGGGGCCGCCACGGGCCCACGGTCGGGGTCAACGGGCCGAAGGCCCCTGAAAAATTTGCGAAATTTTATATGTTAAAAGACACATTAGAGTCCATCAAAAGGTCCCGTTTTCCAGATCAGCCTGTCTTGATTTCGAAGTTCAGACTTGCGAGCGAAGTGAGCAATTTAGGCGGGGAACCAGGGGGCAGGCGACAGTCCCCGGTGGGGGTCCGGGGGCCAAAGGCCCAAAAAATTGCGTTATTTTACATGGTAAAAGACACATAAAGTCCTTAAAAATATTCTGTTTTCCAGATCAGCCTGTCTTGATTTCGAAGTTCAAACTTGCGAGTGAAGCACACAATTCAAGCTGGGGCCAGGGGACCGACGAGGGCCCCGGTCAGGCTCCAGGGTCGAAGGCCAGGAAGTTAAAAGACACATTAGATTCCATCAAAAGCTCTCGTTTTCCAGATCAGCCTGTCTTTATTTCGAAGTTCAGACTTGCGAGTGAAGTGCACAATTTAATCTGGGGGCCAGGGGGGTCGCCGAGGGCCCCCGGTCGAAGTCCAGGGGCCGAAGTGGTATTACACAACGCACGGTTTCCTGGAATACTGGAAGGAACAGAGGCAAACGTTTGAAAATTCACATCAAACAAATCTACTTTCCATCCAACACTCCTTAACTTTTCAAAGTGTCACAATTTAACGTGAATTACCATTTTGAACGTGAAAAAACATCCAAACCGAGATGCGACATTTTTCAATATATACATCTATATATTCGGAAATGGCGCCCTATAAAATATGGTTAATTGTAGTCCGAGACAATGCACTTATTATGTCACCCCAAGATGCTCACTAATAAGATAAGGTAAGGTTTCAGACACATTTTCTAATTTGGTTATTGAATGATGCGTTCTTTTGTACAGACATTTGAAAGCTATTGAAATAGATTATGCGAAGTTGAGTTCCAGTCTGCATTATTAACGATGGTTGGCTTACAATTCATGCAATACTATAATATTCTTCACATTATCAATCTTTTATACTAGAAAAATATTTTTTTTCTCAAAATTTTAATGGGGGGAGCCTGACCCCCGACCCTTCCCCCTCTTGCTGTTCCCCTTCACTTTTATGGCCTATTTGTTTGTAACTATTTTTAAGCAATTCTTACAGAACTGCACCGTAGGCCTAGGCTAGGCCTCCTTTCATCGCTCTCGAAATGAGGTCGAGAGCGATGAAAGGAGGCTTGAATACCACTCTGACGACAATCCTTTCTCGAGCCCAACCCTAACCTTATACTCATGACGTAGGTCGTTGCCTTGGCAACGATGTATGTGCGGGGTTCTGCAGTTAAGTCTGAA
Organism: Nesometra sesokonis; assembly: GCA_025631205.1. Taxonomy (NCBI): domain Eukaryota; kingdom Metazoa; phylum Echinodermata; class Crinoidea; order Comatulida; family Antedonidae; genus Nesometra; species Nesometra sesokonis. The sequence continues at coordinate 11,200 of JAOTQE010114299.1, forward strand.
TACGCCATTTCACGGTTTCAACTGCACAAGCGCGTTACCAAGGTCAAGTAATAAAACGACGCATTGCTCTCACTGAAAAGAATATAGCCTAGGCCCTAATTGCCGCACGTCATTTTATCACTTGACCTTAATCTGCACATGCGCAGTTGTTAGCGTCTAAACTGTTTAAGTTTTTTTCAAATTATTAAAAGCAAGGCAATAGAAAGCAATAGTAATTTAGCTGGTGAGTTTTATTAGGGTAGGCAGACCTAGCTATGCTAACTAGGCCTAGTAGTAGGGCTTAGGCCCTCCCCTAGGCCTAGCCTTCTCTAGCCTAGCCTACTGTAGGCCCTAGGCCTAGCCTAGGCCGGGTCTGGCAGTGCCTAGAGTATAATGTTTACTCACTTACTTACATGTTATTGTTGGTCTCGGCCTTAGTACTATAAAGAAAGGTAGGCTATTCGATGTACAGATTATTATATTGTCATAATTTAACGTTTGAGAGCCACTACTAGGCTAGTAGGTGAGCCTTTTTACGGTGAATCAGAATGGACTGCATTATGTTCATGTTGACTGTTGACATACGAACGACCTCACGTAAGTCATCATCATCATCATAAAGAGACTGAGCTGATGAATTCACCTTCCCTTCTTCCTTAGCGTTTACGCGCCACCTGGCGCCACTGGGAAATATCAAAGTAACAGTACTTTAGTCATGGAGGTATAAAATAGAATTCGATCCAACTCGTCACCAAACCAACTCGTCACCAAACCAACTCGTCTCCAAGCCAACTCGTCCCCAAGTCAACTCGTCACCAAACCCACTCGTCCCCAGTCAACTCGTCCCCATATGTAATTTTATTAAAATTTGATAATCAGTTTTGATTATTTTATGATTTAATCAGCAAAATCTTGTAATTAAAATTCTATTTATTGTTGGTAGGAAATTCAAATTTTTACATTTGAAATATTTGAAAGAATATTATTTTATTTTTATTATAGTTTTTTAAATTTTTTTTTTTGTCGCTAATGCATATTTCAAATTGTTTTGTTTATAGGCCTATACAATAAAGAGGGAATAAAATAAATAATGGACCCCTCAGGTAGTAGCTACAGTAAATTATTTTTATTTTATTACAAGCCTATGTGTGTAGCCTAGGCCTAGGCCCTATACCAATCAATCGATTGATCGATCGATCAATCAATCAAATATTTATTGTCCAAAAATATACAACTTGGAAAATCGTCTTGAGATACAGGACACTACCATAGTAAAATACGTCAAACAACAAAAATAATAGGCCTATACACTGGTTTAAAGTTATGAATACAGTAAATAAAGTAATAAAGAATTGTCAAAGATAATACTTATACAGTAAAATATATTACACAATTTTAATATAATAATTGGAATATTAAGCTTAAACATTTAACATAAAAAATACCGAATCTTAAATTGCAGATAAAAAGCAAAACAAAAACATACCACTATCAATCACCCGATTGATTAAACATTATAATAGAACATTTATAATGGTAACGAATCAAATCAAATCACATCAAAATTCCTTATTGTTATTACATATGTTTTCTGTTCAAATATCCTAGAAGCCAAGTTAATCGGTCTTTTGCGTACACTGTTTGAACACGATACAACTCGCGTAAGCCAGTGGCGGCGGCGCCAGGAATTCCCTGAAAGCAGGGCAACCCCGACAGACTTTGAGGTATGTTATTTGCCGTATTTGTCGTGCCTTCTAGCCAGTGGCGGCACCGGGATTTCCCCGACGGCAGGGCAAAACCCCTGACAGGCAGGGCACCCCCGACAGGTTAAAC
>JAOTQE010114310.1:0-13011 GCA_025631205.1 Nesometra sesokonis
GCAGGCTTTAATATTTAAGACCGCTAACTCCTAAGACCGCGGTATAGCAATGGTCTATAATTAAAGACCGTGCGTGAAGTCACGATTATAGACCGTCTTAAGCTTAAGACAGTCTAAAGACCGCTTATAGCAATCCGCCCCAGACCTTTTTTGCATTTTTTAATGTTGGAAAGTAAAATAACATGATATAAACATAACAGATCAGTATTATATTTATGAATTTGAATACAATAGTCAAATTTAGAATGTTTTAATTTCTTTTACTTTGGAAGGAATGAGCCTTTAATTCCAAACGGTTTTCTATGACCAGTAAAATATGAAAATACAATTACTATTACTAACTCTTCTGCATTTTGGTAAATAATGATAAATAATGTGGTGATTAAAACAGATGGTGACTAAGTAAATAAATAAATAAATACCCATTTATTTTCCTTAATTTAAATAATTATTTATAGTTCGTTTAAACACAGATGTTTTATTTTCATTATATCTTGGAATTTGCAAGCCGTATTTTGCAATATCATACAAACTAAATCAAATCAGCCAGTTGTTCAAGTCATCATTTTCACTGCATAGGCCTATAACATATATATTCTTTGAATTACTAAATTTGTTTAAATTAATAAATTAAAAATCGAAAAATTGTATTCCAGGTGTTTTAAATACAATAAATTATGGAATATATTATTTAGTATTAATACGCAAGTACGGTATGTAAATAATATTTATAATAATAAAAACCTACTGTAATACTAACATCTGGAATTATAACATGGCAATTCAAAAAGGAAATGAAAGGCGGACTAGAAGTTGAATATGGTTCCATCGGATTACAAACAAAAAATCAATTACAGTATCACATTTTGCTCTGAGTTACAGTGTGTGCATTTCAATTGTAAATATAATAATGATGTTAGTGTACAGAAAAATTATAAAATAGGGAAAAAGTAAAGGTCTTGTGATTTAAAATTGCAGAGACTAGAAGTAGTGCGGTAGTTATAGCAATTAGAAGCTGGTTCCAGATGCAGAAGTAAAGGTAAATAAATTTAATTTCAATTCATTTATTCATATGACAACAAGCGGTCAAGGGGTTGCAACAGCAACGTAGCACCATAACACAAATGTGTCCGCAACCTCTTTACATACAACAGTGAAGTATACAAAATACATTAATACGGATAAAATATCAAAAGCATAACATCGCGCTAAAAATGAATTGCACAATCAAAGCATAAAAATAAAATGTCAATATAAGCTAGAATTAAAATTACTACTGTTAAAATTCCTGCTTAATTTACATCTAAAAGTTTCTAATATTATGTAATTATTAAATTTAAAGTTACTGTTACTAGGCAAATTTTTATTCATATTAAATTTGCAAAAGTAATTATTCAAAAATGCCTATCAATAAACATCACATCATACAGCAAACCAAAATCATATACCATTAAAATAGAATAAAATTAGCGTTTATCAAGTAAATGTTTTGTCTCAAACTTGGAAACAAAATTATTTAAAGGGAGAGTTACTGCTTGGTCCTTGATTGTATAGGGTAGTGATGACCAGATAACCGGAAAATTATGGATTGACGAACATTTCAAAACTTCGGTGCGAGTGAAGAGGTGATAATTGTGAGTAATTCGGGATGGCGGTGGTTGATATGAATATTATTATTATACATAAAGCATGACTCTAAGTGTTTAGAATTGTTGGGAAATGGCATGATCGACAGACATTACTATAGACACTCCTTGATAAATATCAACCCAACCGTAGAACTTGAAATAACATTAAACGAAGAGAAATCGACTGCAAAAGGAATCGAGGGAGCACGCGACTGCCCAACTAACCAATGAGATGAATGGAATATTACCTAAAAATGCCTGCTAAGTAGCAAATCAATTTACCACTGCAAAACAATAGTATATTAAACAACAGAAATCGATCGCAGACAAAAAATTAAAATAAATTTATTAAACGTGATAAGCTCCTTGGACATTTATTCTCTGATAGATTATTGTCCGCAAATTATGTAGGCATATAAAAAGATGCTTTGTATTTATTTTCGGAGAATGTTTTGAGCCGCTCCATGATTTATTTGCTTTTCCAATTTCAATCTTTTACTTCATTTTTATTTAGGCCTATTTATATTATTTTTATGATTAACACTTTTAAACCGAGTCATAATCATGTGAGTTCAACATTATCATTTTACAACATTAAAACATTTATATTCACAAACATACAATGTGTACATAGTCAAAGTCTTCTTTAAATAGTATTTTCATATATTCTATAAAGTTTCAAGCTGGACTTGGGCCCGTCTAGGTGACCAGCCACATTAGATGGTCTATTTTCATATAGGATTCTGTAAATTGTGTCTTGTTCTAGGCAAGAGTTCCTATTTTCCACACCCCGTTTGGTTTTTACGACTAATAAGCCCTTTCATGTTTTAGCTGCGCATGTACGAGGTCAAGATTAAGTCATAGAAGCCGCGCCGCGGCTGTAATGTAATTTCTATCCTTGCGGAAGCGCGGTGCGGTGAATTAATATCCTCATTGAAGTTGAGAATTCACCGCACCGCGCCACCGCAAGGATAGATAATATGGCCGCAGTGCTGCTCCTATAAAATGATCTTGATCTCGGACATGCGCAGTTGAAAACTTGAAAGGACTTATTGGGAAACGAATTGTGACAGACCGAACGACCGCCTGACCAATGGAATGAATGAAACATAAGAAACTGACAGACGACCGACAGAGTAAAACAGACTAAAGGCCTATAGATGCCAACGAATTAAAAATAATCCTCTGCGTGATTTTAAATCAATAATTTACAATTTTCTGCTTCAAACATCAATAAACACGTGAAACAAATGATATTCAAAGCAACCAGATTATTAGGATCTACTAAAGGTAAGAAATATATTTAGTTTTGTTATTGTATTATGTATATTCAAAACATCTGGAATTTCCTAGTTTTATTGCAGTTATCTCAGAGTTCAAGAACATAGTTATTTCCATAATTCTATTGTTAAATAAAACAATATCATGAACGTTTCAACAGACCTAAGGTTATTGGTAACCATTGATAACGCCATTATAATTTATAGTAATACATAACATATGTATTGTAGAAGTAGTTATAGTAACTATAATTTACATAGGAGCGAAACAAGGTGATCTACACTAAGGAATTTAAAAATCTATTTCATCTAAGATGTATCCACTAAACCAACCAACCAAACCAACTAAATATCAGTTAGGAGAGTACCAACGAGATATTCCTTAAACACTCTAGTAGTCGGTTAGGTATTCTGAAACAAAATCAAAACAAAATGGCAGGCAACCTCTGCAGAATGTAGCATGATAGAATCACCAAGCTATCTTGTATGAGTAATTTAATTCAGGGGTAGATTTAGAGGGCCGGATCGGATCCACTCCCCCTCCCCCTCTCACTTTCATGAGAGTAATATATATATTATTGCTATAAACCGACAACTATTTAAGCAAACACAAGACAAAACTTGATCCTTTAAAACGCTTCTGAGGTCATTTCCGAGCGTCTGCAACCACAAATTTCCCAGGAAGCATGCTCCGGAGACACTTCCACCGCATCAACTTTTCTAAAAGTCCCCATCTGCCACTGTAAAGATTTATACAACTTGATTATTAAGAAACCGCCACCTCGGTGTGCGTACTGCTTAAAAATAGCTTCGTCACTCTGAAGACGATATCCGTGGAATGGACATCGAAAATGTCGGAAAGGTCAGTAATTATATGACTTTTCCATTTGAAACATTTTCCCATTTTGCATTTATATTCAGATGTATATTTTTAGTCAAGGGGTCGTTCCCGCGAGACGTCCGAAGTTTCAGGTGACACACGTAAAATATATGTTCCAAACTACATCCAGCTTCGACTTGTTACTTAAAGACATGACAGTATGAGGCAGGAAATAAATGGGGCTTGTAATCACTATGAAAACTGGTTACCAACTAGCTTCAATGTCACTACAAACTAATCAATTTCCCAAGTTCCGAAAATATAATCGTCTTTGCTGGACAAAGAGTGACCTGATCAACTCACCAACGAAATGAGTCTTGCCACTTTTGCGGTGGAACGGTCATACACGCTTATTTGTCTTCATGGGAAACCAATGCTGGAAGTCCGATTCAATTGGTCAAAAATTCAAATACATGTCACAACTACGTTTACCCATGGAAGTCTCCATGGTGTCCCTCAAATAAATTGTATGCCATCTCTTAACATTAAACATTTATGAACAGATGCCAACAGTGAACATGTCGATCAAGGAGTTACCAGATCAGTTACTAAAGAAGCTTTACACTTGTACCTCAAATAAATGGTATGATTTCTCCAGATATCTGGAATTAACGAACGATAGAATAATGATGATGAAGATGATTATGTTGTTAATATCTTTACTAGAGTTTTGACATTGTTAAACCAGATTATTTGAAATCCACATAAATTATGTAATTAAATTAAATCTTTCCTGGGCCGTAGGATACGACTTGGTATTGTTTCCAGTTTTAGCAAAGAGGAAAATAACATACGATACTCCCTGGATGGGGGCGATATTTGATCAGACGTTTCCCCCAGCAAAATCCATTATTATAAGAAGTTTGTCAATAGCATTTCCCAAGGTAAACTACCTGAACTAATCAGAGTCGCATGGCATGACTCTTACTCCAACTATTCCCATTATTTCGACACATTTACGAGTAATATATATTATTACAGGGCTTCCATGACCGACCCAAAATATCGAAAATCAGTGTGGCTTTTTTTAGTCTTCTGTATTTGTTTTTATTTTGCTTTTGTTTTTGGTTTTCAAATGTTCATATTTCCAGGGTATTGGGTTTTTTTTCAAACAGACTAAAATAAAATCTTGAATATTTTAAGAAATGCGCAGAGTTGTATTTATTCGGCTAGAAAATCCTAAAGATGTGTAGCACATTTTAAGGTTTGGTGGTAACGTTATTTACAAAAAAAAACTATTGACTATTTTACAAAAAAAACTATTAGAGGATTATAGTGGGTGACAAGTTAAAATTAGGCTGGGTGGAAGATTTATGCTTTATGGCAGGTAGAACATTTTGAGAGTGGGGTTATCCCCCATCCCCAAATACTATTTTAATGTAAAAGAGTAAAAATCACTGTTTTAAAGTGAATTTAAAATAGTGAGAGGGGCTTGAAGGTCCACTCTTAAAGAGTGAACTATATAAGCACTCCAAATCCAATCTTGTGGAGTAAATTTAAAAGAATGAGAGTGCCTTGAGAGACCACTATTAAAAAATGAATTATAAGCACTCTGAACCCACTCTTGTTGAGTGAATTTAAAAGAATGAGGGCGATCTGAGGGAACACTCTTAAAAATGAATTATAAGCACTCTGAACCCACTCTTGTGGAGTGAATTTAAAAGAGTGAGAGTGGCTTGAGGGACCACTATTAAAAAGTGAATTACTGTATAAGCACTCCAAATCCAATCTTGTGGAGTAAAGTTAACATTCACCTCAATGGAGTGAATTTTCCATCAAATTGGAATTAATTTTCTTCTTTCCTTTGAATGTTTCATCATGGATCTCCTCAAAGAGTGGATTTAATTCTCTTTATGTATAATTATATACATCTTATAGCAGTGGCGGTCGCAAAATAAATTTAAGGGTGTTGCCCCGAGTCAAAATCCTATAGTTGGGGCAACATGTGTCCCCCGATAGGGTTTAGCGAGTATTATGTGCATACAAATTATTCTCTGCCAGCCCCAGAAATTTCAATATTGTTATTCGATGAAGTGGACATGCTGTACTATTTTCGGATTTTGTATGTTATTACAAGAAAACTATGAAAATAAGGGTGTTGCCCGGGCAATTAGGGCAACACCACTGCGTCCGCCACTGTATAGGAACTTATAAAAATACAAACTTTTAAAGAAAAGTCAATATAATTGAGTTATTTTTTTAAATAATTCCGACCGACCAAGATTTGTTGTTCCACAACTTTGGTTATGTCTGATTTTGATAATTTACCACTCATTTTAATAACAAGTGTAATATGGTTTCAATATCAACTTTATTTTAAAAGTTATTTAAATCCTTTAAAACATATTAACTTTATTTTCAATTTTACGATCACTTGGTGGCTTTCCATGACATGTCCCAATTTACGTTTTACACCCAACTCCGTTATGTATTGCCATTCCACACAGTGATAACCCTAGTTCTATTTCTTGGATAGCTTCGTAGTGTCATTTTGGTATCGTCGTATTTGTTGTGTTGTGGTATTTTAGTGGTGTTTTCGTTGGTACTCGTGATGTCCTCTTGGATTAATTTTGTGCTGCTTATTTTTGGTCATACAATCACTAACCTAAAACCAGTTCTCGCAGAACATGCGTATGCATATCACCTAGTAACACAAATACCCTTATTGTGCTATGCAGTCATATTCTGGTATAGAATGAATGATATCATGCGAGTGACGAGTTCCATTACAAATAATCGAATGTCCTGATGAACGACACATTAGAATGACACTTAAATATCCGAGTTAACAACTATGACAAATATAAAGTATTCGGTGTTCAGGTGGTGTAGAAATGTTATTAAATCACGGAATATATCTATACGGATACCCGACTTTCAAACAAGAAAAGTCGCTCATCTGAAATTACATTGAACGATTGCACGATTAGAGAATTAAATCATGTTGCTATTTGCAAGGGAAATTTCATTTAATTTTTGGCTTGATAAATATATTTTGTGTCTATGATAATTATAACAGACAATTCAAATTTTCAAAATTTAATAAATATCAAATTAATAAAAGTATAGTTCTAAATATAATTGCTGAACGTACTAAGTTTTTTCACGCATGCGTGATGTTTAACCGTTTTACCTGTTTAGATAAAATTCAAACTAGTCATTATTTGGACTGTTTATAGTTCGGGCTTATTTGTGTAAAGTTACGCTACTTTCTAATAAGAACCCATAGGCCTACTATCATTGGTAACCCCGCCCAGTGGCGTAGCCAGAGGGGGTGCTTTTGGTGTTCGAGCACCCTCCTTCAATGCTACAAAACAAAAACATTACTGAAAAAATATGACGTTCACTGTAAAAATTGCACTGTAAAAAACAAGAAAAGTCCTGGCAGCGAGGATGCCAAGAAAATCCCGTAAATTTTACGGGCATTCACCTGAAAAATTTACGAGATTTTCTTGGCATCCTGGCTACTAGGGCTTTATCCGTAAATTTTACGGGAATTTACTGTAAAAGTAATCGTGTAACAGTAAAATGTCGGTAACAAAAAATTTTCCGTAAATTTACGGAATTTTTACAGTGTTAATCTTCGAACACGCCATTTAGAGGAAACGAGTATCCATCCCAACCACCACCCCTCCCCTTTCCTTCAGAGGAAGGGGATATAAGTTAAAAATCAACAGGAGATGCGTGAAATAGGGTCAACACGTTTTTTGTTGCTGGTCAAAATGAGATTGGGGTTAAGCCAGGGGAGGATTTAGAGGGGGCCGGGCTGGCTCCGCCACATTATCCTCCCCCCCCCCCCGCACTCCGTCGGAAGTAAAATATATCAATATTTATTAACATTTTATATAAAACAAAACATATTTAGATATAATAAAACAAGAATTAATCCTTTAACACGGCCCTGAGGCCATTTCCGGACATTTAATAAACGCTAAAATTTTTCGGAGGAGCATGCCCGGACCTCACTAAAACTTGACTCTTACTCTTTTACAAAATTCTGCATCCGCCCCTGGTTAAGCAACCACTTTTCAAATTAATGCTACCTCTAATATTAAGACACCTTAGAAGGTTTTTCCAACAGAAACTAAGAAACTCGATGCACAACGGCTCCGAAATTTTTAACAGGAGACCTGTAAAACCTATAGGCCCTACCCTAACTGGTGAAATAACGTGATTTTATCTTGCCTAAAAAACCTAGGTGACGTGCTAGTCGGAGGAATTACATATCCACATACAGAATCACACATATACAATTGTATATTATAACATTATGAATGTGGATCCTACTGCTAAGTAGCCTACAACATATTAGGCCTACAATTACACATTATGTGGGTTTGGTTCCAGTCCCAGGGCTCAATTTTAAATTACATCCGATTATGAAGTCTCTAATGTAGTAATGGTTAGATACATTTGCACATAATTGTGTGACTAACTCATAGTATTATATTCGAATATGATATGGGTTAACTCTCACGTGACCAATATTTCATTTTTGTTTTAATCGCTTTCACAGAATTGTGTTTGATGACAAATATTTGGCGAATTAATTGACTTAGTTTTGCGGACAGCTTGTGTTAATCCAACGGTAGCGTGTACGTCGTAATCGCGGGATTTAGCCGTGTAGTGAACTTGCTGGATGACGCAGACATTTTACACATAATAATTATTGAACAACAGTACTGGTATTTGCCGAGCCGAATATCAAGAAAGAGTTCTAAAAACGCATGAGGCGAGAACACATGAATAATTGGTGCCGACCAACCGACAGACAGACATATGGTGCACGGGCTGGTTGAGAAGGTTGCAAGATATTAGAATTCTTGGAAGCATCTAACACTTATCATATTATAAAACATTATGATACACAAGAATATGAAAATGCAGTTTTGTGACGAGGAAAATGATGACGAAGACCTCAAGGATTATGACCTCGAGGATGATGATGATGATGATGATGATGTTGATGATGATGATGATGATGATGATGTTGATGATGATGATGATGATGTTGATGATGATGATGATGATGATGATGTTGATGATAGATGGTAGATGATCATATTCATGATGATGGTGATCCTAGATTCTAAATAGGCCTACTGAAACTATAATTGTATATACTACTAAAAAACTTATAGAATACCTCACGTGCACGAATACCGTAATTGACACTAGGCATGAAATTGGTCGAATATTGTTGTTGAATCGAACCATAAAGGAGTTTCAGTCACAAATTCCACAAGCCATACATAGCGTGTGTTTTGAACCGGACCTTCTCTGATCTAATCAGATTATACAATCGCCAGGCCATCTCAAACACTATAGTAATACGATACAATAATTTAATAACTGTTAGAAAATTAATCTTTTCAGCACGATAAGTCCGGTATTAACAACCAGTCCGTCATAACATAATTACTCATATCTATAATTATTTTCTGCAGTTTGATCGATATTTCGTGCGAATTGTGGCAAAAGTAGGCCCATGGATACTGGCGTGTAATGTGTCGGCGTTTAATGACCATTTATGAGTCGATAATACCTATAATAATATAATAATTTGTCGCATATTATAGAGTAGTTTTGCTGTGGTTAATCAAGGCATATAATCGAAATACATAAGCTAGAAAACGCAACTGGTACACTGTTATGTACTAGGCTACTGCAGCACTAACACACGGCGAGACACCACAAATACAACGGAGACGATACTAAGGCACTATTTTGAATGAAACATAACGGCTAAGATAAGGTCACCGTTGACACCACGGCGAAATCACAACAATACCAATAAAACTACGAAGATACAATGCAACAAAAAAATGATGTTACAGAGATACCAATGACAGCAAAACGATATAACACCAAAACCGATTCATCCACATTGTGACCTTTAAGTTTACTTCCTCTTTTCGGAGGCCTGACTGAGAAAAATAAGAAAATACTTAATAGAGTCAGGAAACGTGCCAGTAAAATTATCGGCATCTGTTCAATATACAGTATATACAATGAACGGACAGTTAAAAAGTTTAAAACGAATAAGACACCCATTATTAATAATGATAATTTGTGCTTGATAGAGCGCATTCTGCAAGCCTCAATTACACCCTCTCCATTCATACTATGTGATAAATGGTCTTGTTTTAGGTTAAAAACTTTGAGGGTCAATCGTGAACGTACAAGAAAGTCGTTCTTTCCACATTTGCAATAATACAGTTAGACCATAAATGTTTATGTGTGTATCTGACAGTCGATTTTAAAGCTTTTTTTTTAAACATTTAAGCATTTAATTTAATTTTATTACGGTACTTTTTATAAATGTATTGGAGCACTATCAGCAAGACAAATTTCCAACAAATTGGACTATAAAGATTATTTTGTATTTGCATATCCAAGTACAAAAGCAGCACGAATGTACTACGACGATAGTAAGACTATGCCACGAAGGTACCAAAATCGATACAACCACACCAAGGCGATGCCATGATTATTCCACGAGGATACCACGGTGTACCAAAACACCACAAACCACCACAACGAGTACACCTCTACGATACCAAAATGACACTACGGAGCTATCCAGAGCAAATAGAACTAGCGTTGTCACTGTGTGGTTTGCTTGTTTGTTTTTTATTTATTGCTCTCTATCAAATACATTATACATAAAAAATACACATAAAATAAACAGGTGACAAAACTACAGTAAGATATAGATAACAAAGGTGAGAGCAAGAGGATAACCCTATAAGCCCGAAAGCTTGTTTCCATAGGGGTCCGCAACATAAAACAAATACAGTACACTATCACCAAAACATCGAACCCTTAAAAAATTCTACATTACAGTAATACATTACATTATATAAATATTTTTTTCAATGAATATTTAAATTCATTTTGATTTTTAATTTCCTTTAAATTATTACGGTACTTATTTATTTCATATTTTGATTGCATTAAAATAAAATATTTTATTGACTTGATGCGAATTTTTAGGAACTATGTAGTTATTTAGTATACTTCATGTTTTATAATTATGACTGAATAAAATTAAATTTACATTGAGATAAGATGATATGGCAATACATAACGGAGTTGGGTGTAAAAAGTAAATTAATCTGCAAGGGGGACGTCATAGGGCTTTAGAAAGATGTAGTTGCTTGTGTGATAATACGTTGTCACACACCGCATAGTGTAACAATCAAAATATTTACCTATGTCCTACGTTTCATGATAATTATAAGCCCTTGGTTCATCAATAATATAAATACAGAACGAATAACAGGGGAAGCCGGCTGTCCCCTCCCCACCCCGTATTATCGCCAAAACGAAGTTGCGCCCCTTATATTAGGCACGACGGGTCTGAAATCGGCCTTGAAAACAGAAAATTGACATACACAGAGGGACAAAACAGGGTACCAGAAGACGCAAAATGGGAAAATAAACCTTTTTTTTGGCTTGTCAATTTCCGGCAACCACGCACACATCGAACTGGAAAAGGCCGCCCCACCCCTTTCGCTGGATCCTCGATCCGCCCCTGTATAATGACTGTTATAAGCGTTCTCAGTGTTCACATTAGTAAATTGTAACATACTTTTAACGTTCACCATTGATAATTACATGCATAAGTGTAACACATGCTTATTGACTAGAGGTCCGGATGTGTGAGGTTATGATGAGAGACAGCATGTTGGCACTGTCAGGCAGCTGTCTCTCAGTATGTATTGATGTATATGTAACGATTGAAATGTATACGTTAGATGCTCCAAAAATGCCTCCTTGTGAATTTGAGGGTAGGCCTGCCATCGACTATTACTTCCATGTATATAGTACATAGTCTAAGGTACGGGTTTAGTACTAATTTTTGTGACGGTAAACATTAATTTTAAACAAACATATTACGGTACATAAATGCATGAGTACGAGTTTTTGTTTACACCAAATTCGAATTGATGCTTCAGTCTTCCACAGATCGCCTCACCCCGCCCACCAATTTTGTTAATAAACATAATTTCATTGTAAATATAAAAAAAAAATAATTCTTGCATGATGATTGGTGTTATTTGATCTTAATAAAATAAATTATTGAAAATCAGCCAAATACAAAGGCCTAGGTTTATTGTACTCAGATGCTGTAAACAGGGCGGAGTTAGATGGGAAGGGGAAGACCGGCTTAGCCCCCACCCCCCCCCCCTTTCGGGAACTAAAGTATATCAATATTACTAATATTGTCTATAAAACGAAAATATTCAGCAATCATAAGACAAATGACTCCCTTCATACGCCCCTGAGGCCATTTCCCGGGGAAGCGTACTCCCGGAGCCCCCTAAAACTTTGACTTTTTACCGACACCCTTCCACCCCTCCCACTTTTGCGAAAGTTTGCATCCGCCCCTGAATATTAAAAGTGGAAATTAATAAAACTACACAGTAAATTGTAAAGATCCCTAATACATGATTACAGTATGTAGGCATATGTGGATTAAAAATTTTGTATGCGGTCAATTCCAATAAATAACAGATTCACCCATTGTCTTATTAGCCTACAAACTTCAAATTATCATTATTATCACGTTTGGTACATTGCCACTTCTTACACTAAAGTATGCATATACCATTTCTCGCATGCGCACGAACTTTCATCGATTGTAAAATATTTGAATTACTGAATTAGAGTAAATGTAACACATTATACACATTTGACTACTGCTGAATGAAATGTGGTCCCTGCGGCATAAATGTTGTCGCTGTTGTATGAATTTTGGTCCTCGTGTATTCATTTGGTAAGAAAGTCATCCTAGGCGTTTCATATATCATGGTGTGTTAAAATGCTTTGTGGTTTTATCACATCACAAAATCGGAATGAATATTTAATTCGTACGTAATTTTTAATTAAAAGCTTTGGTTGCCTAAATTTAACAGTAACACATTTTTTACCGTACGAATTACGTTTCGGAGTGGCGTCTCTGTAAACAAACACACCTTATTTAATGTACCTGGTCTGAAACTAAACAAAAATTAAAACACAATAATTATTTCACCTTCGGTTATAAAAGTCTCCGCCAGTTTTGCCCCTCAATGCGGCGTTCCGGTTACATAGCCATATGAATCTCTCGAGCTCCTAATGCTTCCAAACCGTTTAAACCGTCATTCTCAGCGGGGCTCCCACTGATTTCGCACCGTCATTTCTTTAAAAACTGGTTATTTTTGTCTTTACATCGCCA
>JAOTQE010114321.1:0-13011 GCA_025631205.1 Nesometra sesokonis
GTATATAAGTTTGTATTTTTGAGGGCGCCCCTCATAATCAGCTCACGCTGGATGGGTCACCCTCGTGAAATATGGTTAAATAAAGAAATAAATAACAGACAAAAATAATTTTGAAAAAATATCGTTTAGTATTTTTTTGACATTTATTTAAAATTCACCTATTTTCCACACAGGTGGGATTAACACCCCGCAGTGAAAGGGTTAAGTGACATCGACTTCGGGCTAAATGTAAAAAATTATCGATCTTCATGCCATGAAAAATTTATGATTTATTATTACAATTTTCTAGAGGGCTATTTTTAAACTGTTTATTATAATCTTATTCTTGTCATAAGAACAGTGTGCAGGTAAGTCTGTTCACATTGGAATGATTCTTATGAAATCTTGAGGTGGCCTATAATTAAAAAGCTGTAAACAACTTTAATACTTAGAACTAGATCAGAAAAAGGTTAGTGGCTGCTAATTGTTAGCGTGAATATGTAAGTCACACAAATGTATCTTGATTATTCACGCTTGTAAATATATGCCATATTATAATTTTGATGGAAGAAATGTTTACAGTTAATTACAGTTTTACAGATGCTGTACATTTATTATGGAAGAGTTGGAGCAATGGTTGCAGTTAAAAATCCCAATCGATAATGTGCTTGAAACTCACAACTGTCAATTGCTTGTGTGCTTGGGCAACGCAATTTACTCACATTGCTTCAGTGTATGTAGCTGGGAAGCAACTTGCAATGGACTAGCATCAGATCGAGAGAACATAATGAACAATATCATCACAGTATATATATGAATCTCCTTATATTAATTATGTGTGCCTCTATAAAAATTTTCCCAAATAAAATACAGACAAGTATCCTACACTCATAAACCAGAAAAAACAAGCAAAATTAAGCAATAACTTTTTTTTTCGAAATTTAAAACTTGTAACACGCTCATCAAAATTTGAATTAGTGTATCCTCCTTTCTTATAATCGCAGATCAACCTATGATTGTGGATTGTAACTACTTTGTTTTAGGCCACGCTGACCAAACAACATCCCAAGATGTTCATTTCAAAAATTTGAATAAGGGTAAATACCTATATTAATAGGAACTAATTTTGCCAGTTAAAATAATTTTGTTTGAGGTTTTTGTCTTGGTGAGCTACTTTGCAATAAAATAAAATTAAATACATTTTGTTTGTCCAAGATTTTTCTACAAATGAAATGGTTGGTAAGGTTTTTTTACATAAATCATACTGTGCTGAAACATTAATATTCAATTTATTTTGTTATAATTCATGCATATTTTCAGGGCCTAATCCAATGCATAAATAACACACAGACATGTGCAAAATTGAATAAATCTCTCACAGATATAGGAATGAAATTACGCATACATTTATCAAAATTTCAGAGCCGCATCACTGACATTACTACCGATGATGACAATCGAGTTGACGACAGAGCGAATCCATTTAGACACTCTGATATCATGGTTCTTCGATCTTTATATTATTACCTTTTCAATCAATGTCGGAGTATACAACGCAATGTATTAGTCACATTGCTCGTCTAGCTAATGGCAAGTTCTCTACACTTTAGCGTTTGCATAATAAAACTTAACACATTGTATTTGAAGTAAATTATCTACACTGAAATTTATGATCTTGCCTCAGTGGTTCTGATTTACCCACACAATGTAGCCTAGAACAAACTTAGGGAAATAAAAAAAATATACTTGTTAAGTGCTAACCTCTGAATAAATTTGAGAGGAGGAAGGGTGTTTTTTTTTCTGTATTGCTGTATGTTTATGGAGTAAACAAAATATCATCATTAACCATTGAATAACCAACTTTTTTTTTACCATAACATCTTTTTATGACTTCCAAACAAATAACAAATACCTAATGATGCAAATTTAAATACAGATTTCACCAGTAAGATACTTTGAAACAAGACTTACAAAAACATTTACAGTACTACATATATTTAATTAATTCCCATTTTGGAATATTTTTTGTTATAAAAAATATTAAAAAAGTATATATATAAAAAAGTTTCTTGGACATTAAGTGAAAGATGGTGATGCTTAACAAGTAAATTTTGTTTTACTAGGGCTTGCAGAAATATTTAACTTCAATTCAGCCATGTTAACCCAGGGATTTAGTTGTCCTAATTTTATTTTTATTTTACCCTTGTTTTTCAATCAATTTTGTTCTTATGGGCTACTTAAAATGTAGGTTAAGATCTCCTTGAAGAAAACTCTGTCCCCAAGACAATAGGCAATTGATTGTGTTGAAAATATATATTATTACTCTTCAAAAGAAACATTATCAATTATGTATTTATATATTTATTATATCATAAAGGTGGTCTATTCAATATCATCATGAACGAATAAATATGTCTATATTAACAATTCATTTTCCTCGAACCAATTCAAAGTCTATGGTAATTTCAATATCATTTCATTGTACTCTATATATACTTCACAAATTTTAATATTAATTGACCTATTATTTGGCAACATTTTAATACTAAGGTTTGGCACCATGTGTTAGAAGCTTTTTGAGGTTTTATGCTCTTTAATCTTCTAGTTGATTTAAATAAATTTCCTTAATATATACATATTGTTTTTATATAGCACATCGTCAGACTTCCCTTTGCATTGTTAGTAGTATTGTATCACGGTAATATGTCATGGGTCACACCAGGGGGGTGCGAACCCCTCAAGACCCAAAAAAAAACAATAATATATCTGTGGATGAATCTAGCACACAACAAATGAGCACAGAAAACGGAGTAAATAATGTTTTTCTATTTGCTTGTCAAAATAAAAACCGGCAAGCGGATATGGGAAAGTGCACCCCACCCCTTTCCGCCCCTTGAGTAGGTACGTCTTTTTTCCAAAATGCATATCTTCTTGAAGAAAGCTGGTTACGGCCCTGTATGCATAGAACCAGGCCTCGAATTTGGGCTTTGTAGGGGCAAGGCCAGTTTTGGCTTGATTTTAAGTGGTACTACAGGGCACCAGAGGCCATTTTATACAAATTATATCCTTATGTATTACTAAAAATAAGAGGCACCTTGGCCTTGATGATAAAATTTTTAAGGCACAGAGGCCAAATGAGGGGGAATTGGCGGCAAACGGCCTTGGTGCCTTGGTTAAATTCGAGCCCTGTAGAACTATACTAGAATGAAGTGTCTTTAAGTCTTGTATTTTTATTTATTTTTCAGTTATCTATAATTATACAAGGAGGTATAAAAATAAGCTCCATGATTATACTGTATGTTTGCAATGACATGAAAATCATGGCCAGCGGAAGCCGTCCGCCAGGTCAGGCATTAGCTGGACCTCTTTTTGACAAGTGTACAAAAAACTTTACAAAAATGTAATATAATATATCCAACATTGCCTAATCACTTTTATAATGCTTCTACTGGGCCTAGATATTTCTATTTCTAAACGTTATTAAATTTAATTCCGAATATCTCAGGTTATTTTCCATTAAATAATATTTTAAGAACAGTTTTTACTGTGTTTATTGGTTTGTTTTCAAAAGGAAAATAGATTTAATTTAACCTTGAGTATATCATTTTATTTTTGTCCATGGAATACTGTAATTGAATCATTTTAAACATCATCATTATGTCTGTAATCTTCCATAAATCCCATAATACTCATTTATTTGTATGAGATAAACCATCACACGGCAATATGTCAAAATCACATCAATCATTCACGTTGCTGTTTCTTTACATTTCAGCAACTGATGGCCTGTCGTAACATTTCTAACAACTGACGCTTATTGACAGATAGGGGGTCGAATAAGTCACACGGACAAAGACAAAATTAACCATATTTAATGAATTATTCTTAAAATTTGGTTCATTATTCATTAAAATTAAACTCTAAAATTAGAAAACAGTAATTTGTCAATCACAAGAACTTTATCTTGTATACATAATTATGTTATGAGATAATAAATGACTGACCATTACCATTGGGGTCTAGTAGCATGTCACGAGTTGGTGACATGTATCCAATGTCACAACTTTAACAATCATAGAGAAAGGGTTATCTGCAATAATATGCCCTAATTTACATCTTGGGGCCCGATTTAGAGGCCTTAATGTTGTATTTATCAGACATTTTATATTAAAACAATATTTTTTGTCAATTTTAATTTCACGGTTTCAACTGCGAATGTGCGTTACCAAGGTCAATTAATAAAACGATGCGCGGCCCTTATTGAAAGGAATATAATTGCCACATGTCATTTTATCACTTGACCTTAATCTGCACATGCACAGTTGAAACTGTGAAATGTCTTATTCTTTCATCATTTGTTTTATGCTTAATATTATTTATATACGTTGATAATTATATTACCATTTTTCTTTTCTATTCAAAATTATAAAGTGGCCACTTTAACAAGATTAGTAATTTTTATTTCTTTGTATCTATAAAGAAATGCACTATGCAAGTCTACGATATATGATGCAATATATTACATCATAATAATTTTACTATATACGATTACCACATAATCATCTGAATACTTTACATAAATGAAGTATTATCTAGCATTAACAATTTAAGATTAAAGTGCTAAATTTATATTGCTAAATCACTTACTTGTACTTAATTTACTTGCTTATCTGTCTCAGTGTCTCAGAAAACGTGAGTAATCGTAGTCTAGAATTATACACACAAGTTGAAGACAGATACACTTATTTCCTTTTATAATGTATCGCCATGACATACAAGTATACAAAGTGCTAATATTAATGAATAGTGCTTAAATAAGCTAGCCTGTATCATATTAAAGAAAAACAGAAAACTAGAAATACTCCTTTTACGCTATTCTGTAAAAGCATAGCCTCCTCACTGTTTAATTATTATCAGGGTTCTTACCCTTTGAGTAAAAAGTAACTCAATATTTAAAACCATTTTTACTTTATATTAACCAATTACTACTAGTTCTGTGATGAAAACATTCTGATGTGTTCTTGCAATTATATCAATAACACTGTTACCAAGGTCTGCTAATAGACTTGTATAATTTGCAATGAAAGAATGATAGATAATTTCAATCAAACATGCAAACAACTTCATTAAAATTAACGCAAACCTGTTCATATCCATATACTGTATATAGGCCTCTGTATAGCATGACTCATACAGAGTCCATACCCCAGGGGCATAATTTAAGGGGGAGAAGAATTGTCGGGATGCTGTGATTCATTCCAATTTCTAAATTTCACCACTCAATCCTTCAGGATATTCCTGAAGGAATATCAAGATCGTAAATTATCTGTAACGCGATACTTAACGGAAACCAAACCAGTGTTCAAATCAATGTGAATTCAGCAATGTTTGCTTTTCAATCAAAACGTTCAATAAAAGTTATCAAATTAGATCCTTCTCTAAGATAAAAAATACTATTATTAGGATTACGATAACCTAGATATGTTATAAAAACATTGATAATCATGAAAGGTATGGTGGTTGGTGACTTTAACATTTCCCCCCACTGGGAGGAAACCGTTAGAAGGGTATTAAGGCACCCATCAAACATCAGGGGCAAAAACAATAGTCGTCATGAAAGAGATGAAAATTCTAACCTGCCGACAGCTATCTAGCACCTCCTTCCTTCTAAAAGCTTCGAGTAGATTGCAAAAATATTTAATATGACTATTGAAGTGTCATTGTCCTAAAGGCTACTACAGCCAAGGGAGTCATTGTCTGGTTTATAATGAATTATAATGAGACAGATCCAGGTTTTTAGAGCATTGGCGAGCTGGTTTAGTTGCCTGAAAGCATTTACAACAATTGAATATTTAAAATATCATATCAAAGGTTCATCAATTTTCGAAATTACATTTGGAAAATGAGGGTCACAAACATGCATTGACATTGACACCAGAGGATGATCCAATTAGTACAGCAATGGAAAAAGAACCTCAAAGGTTATGTTCAGATTCATGGCTTAAGTGGAGCGTAGTGTAAGCAAGGCGCAAGGTAATCTGCGGCGTAATGACCAAGGTGTTTGGACACAAGGCATAGTGCAAGTCATAAGCAATTTTAAAATTGCCACCAGTGGGTTTTTCAATTTGTAATTGGCCAATGCAGGCTGATTGCAAATTGTGATAACACAACACGTAACACAATGACAAAACCATTCAGGTGTACGAGGCGTAGCCCGTAGCTTACGCTAAACCGGGGTTTGCAGGGAGCACAAGTTACGCTCCAGATTAGGGACTTACCCTAATCGCCAGCTAGTTTAGACACAGATAATTGTACGCCGCGTATGTTAAGCTCCGCTTAATCATTGAGTCTGAACATAGCCGTAGATGTGTTACTAAAATGGTACACCACAGAAACTGACACCAAACTCCAGCCTTCATCATGACCATAATAAGGCTTTGGAAAAGTCTTATGCTGCCTATGCCGGACTGATCCAGAATCTTAAAAATCAGGTTTGGCTTTCGTTTTTCTGTTTTAATTTTCATATTTCTTGATTTTTTTCTCGCCCAACTGTCTCAAATTTTGAAAATTGTGCTGACACGGGTGGATCCAGAATCCAGCAAAAGTGAGGCACACTTTCCCAGGTCGGGCCGTGGTTGCTGGTTTTTGATACTGACAAGCAAGAAAAACCCTATTTTCCCCATTTTGCGTGTTCTAGTACCCTGTTCAGGTTTTGTGCATGGTCTACATTTCTGTCTACTAAATATTTTTTTGGGTCAACTTTAGACCCGGCGCTGCTTATATAAGGCGCAACTACGTTTTGGCTATAGTAGAGTAATAGAGGGGGTGCGCGTTGGTTGCACCTCCGCCCCTCCCTCTTCCCATCCCAACTAAATCTTCCCCTGGCTTACACAACAAAAACTGAAGATTTTTTAGGCATACCAATCCACCAAAATTCAATACTGTAATTGAAAATAGTGATTTAGATAAGCAAGTTAATTGAAGTACCTTCATGCCAATCTCCCTCGATCACTTTTGATTAAATACATCCCATCAGTGTTTTTTTAAATTCCTATGAAGCTAAATCCTCACCGCACGTGTGCGAAGTGGTTACAATTACAACGTAAACAATATGATTCATCTAGCACTATTGATTCCTTAAGCAAACGAACATGACTAAAAACTAAAAATGTCAATACAAATGATGTGTGTACCTTTGACAGACAGACTAACAATGAGAGGTAACATAGGCCTAAGTAACTAAGTAGGTTACAACTGCTATTTCCCAAATTATTCTGAAAAATGACTGGTAGTGTCTAAACTGAAAGTCAACTGAAACTTCCATACTTGCGAACATTTGTACTCTCGAAAGCGGTAGGTAGTCCCGCCGCCAATGAGTTGGTTAACATCAATACACCAGCATTCTCATCTTACCGAATTTTAATTTGGTGAGCAAAAATTTAAAAAAAGCGGTAAGATTTGCATGCAACAGCGGTAGCCAGTAGGAAGGTCGAAAAAGCGGTAGCCTACCGTTTAAGTCTATGGCAGGTATACAGTGTATGCTTTCATTTCCACTAAGTTAGATTATTGTAATTCGTTGTTGGTCAGTTTTCTTGATTCTGTCATATATCATTTTCAAAAATTTCAAAATTCTGCTGCTTGCATATATTCATTTACTACATGCTCCACATAGACACCATATTATGCCCATTTTTAGAGGTCTTCTTTGGCTTCTCATTAAAAATTGTGTCTCAGTTCCAAGTTAAATTAAATAAATCTGAAACATATATAGAAACTTAATTTGATAAAAAAATTATTTGATATAGGCCTTGGCTAAATCTATTTATGATTATTTCTAACATCCTACAACCTTTCATAATAATTTAACTTTTTTAGAATTGGTTAAAAATGTATCCTATATCTTATCAGAACTTATAAATGTGTCTATTTATAAATTACTCTTAATGCCTTGAAATCTTTCACATTAATTATACATCTGAAACTACAATATTCAATTTATTTCATACTAATTGTCAACTATATCTTAAAATTATATATTTGACATCTATATATCACATCATTTGTTCATACCCATTCATATGTTTCCTTTGTGGGGTAAAAGGATATTGATAATCGACCCACATTGCCAGTATCAATAAACCCAATGTCAAATTATTATCTTTAATTGATCAGTACCCTAGTTGCCAAATTTTATTATATTCCGATACAGCACCCATTCATTACTATACATTAAGAGGAATTACACTAATCAGGGGAAGATGCTAGACTTTACGTTTGAGGATGTGTGATGGTTTAAGCTACCTCAGCGCAAATCCAGGGGAGGGGGAACCCGACCTTTGCACAAAAAAAAATTTTCTTGCACATTTTTGGGCTGCTGAAAGTACACCAGAGAGCATCTGTAGAGAAAAATTTGTATAAACACTAGATGGGCCCTGGAACCATACCTATTGTCATTATTTTTCTGTTAAAATCTCACACTTGGGCTTTTCCAAATTGACTTTAGGTCCCCCTCATTTTAGCTCTGCTGGAAACGCCCCTGTAAAATCTCTAAATTTGATACGCCTTGCTAAAGTCCGAGACTGTCAAGAGCTACAGTACTCCAAAATTTTAAAAGGATACATACTGTAGAAGCACTTTTTGAAAAAGCAAAATATATACTTTCTAATATAATGTATTTACTATGCTCTTTTTTTTTAAATTATATGGGATCTTACCATAATTTTAATGTCCCATTTAAGTTTTATTGTGAATGTCTCCTATCCTAGGTTTAAAAAAAACATGAACAATAGGCCTACATGATGAGTGATAAGATAATAGTAATCTCTGATTGATCATGTGCCACAAGGCTTTTAATTCTAATTAGTTAATTATGAAACATCAACTTAATACATCATCACTGTTCTTAAGTAGATATCATCATTAAACAATGTGATTAAACTTTTAATGTGAAAAACGAACAAATGTAGGACTGTTATGATGCAAGAAATACATGAAAAGCCTCGTTTTATTCTACTAATGTGTCTGTCTTCCATGATTAATTATTTTGAAGTGTTGTGTTTAGGAACGATTCTAAATATCTAGTAGATAATATAAGTGTTTAAACCATGTACCATCATCATGTTCTATGACAAATTCAAATTTGCACAAAATTAAACGACATCACAGCGTGCTTAGTACAGAATTAACCATTGATAGGTAATTGGCCTTCATTTATAATAAAAATCATGTTTTGATTATGATTTTAAAATTAACTTAAATTTGCCTTCTTTAAAACTTAACAATTCATTGATCAACTTCGAGTAACAAAGTCAATAATGACACGATTAATGTCGAAATGTTGAATTCTGACACGATGGCATGTAGGTTATAGTATGTCAGTGCTTAGAGTACTGTATGTATCTGAGACTACTATAGAAGTTTCAGGTATTATTATACCATCTTATATCTCTACACTGGAGTAACCCCTTATTCATCTCAAAAGATTTACTAGGTTCTTTATAGTGAACATTGGCTATTTGTGTACATAGCGCTTATAATTAATTTTTGGTCCTTATCTGAGATTTGTTTCACCACCAGAACCAATGTGCAAGCAGACCTCAAATGTTTTTGCTGTAGTTCATGCTTTCCCTCCTTAACTTCTCGGCCACACAACTCGCACAATAATAATTTATTATATGTATTATGTAGGTCCCTTTTCTCTCTGACAACATAGGCAATAAATTTATTTAATATATTAAATCCCTCTCTTATGGTTAATATATAGGGATTCTACATACACATAAATTAGATTATTAGAAATTAGAATTTTATATAAAAAGATTAAAGATTATTAAAAAAACATATTTGACTAATATTTTCTCATTTATAAATAAAGGTTTGATGGTGGTCATAAATATTAATATTTTGAAATGTTAAATAAATTATAGTTTTAATATTTAAAAATGAAAATTACACTAACATTTTCTCATCTATAATAATGTTAGAACCATAAATATTATGATGTTGGAACTGTAGTAAATGATTGTTTTAATACGAATTTCACCAACATTTTCACATCTATAATAGTGTGTTAAAACCCCTTTTAAAATTGTATCATAGTTACCATAGTATTTTTTAAAATTTAAATATTTCACAAGTAATTTAATATTATCTATATTATTAAAAGATGTTAGAACTATAACTATTATGTCATAATTTTTTTAAATCAAATATTTAACCAATATTTTCATTTTCTTTCTCATCTTTAACATTATGATATAACCACAACATTGAGTAACCTTCTATAAGAGTTTAATCAATAGACATATTAATAACGAATTCACTCAAGAGTAAGACCAGAGACCAAGTCAATAAACGACAGACGACAGTATCCCAAGATCCTACCTTCTTTATTTTCTGGTTATTTTTCTCCCACTTCCAAAGCATCATAGCCATACTTGACTGTATTGGAACTTGTTACGTATTTAAAATCCCTGAATTAATCTCCCCGGCTTTCAGCAACAAAAACAATATAACTCGCACAATAATAATTTATTATATACATTATGTAGGTCCCGTATCTTTCTGACAACATAGACAATAAATTTATATAATATATTAAACTGCTCTTATGATTTATATATAGAATTCTATATAAAATTAGAAATTTGAATTTGATATAAAAAGACTAAAGATTATTAAAAAACGATATTTGACTGATATTTTCTCATTTATAAATAACAAAGGTTTGATGGTCATAAAAATTAATATTTTGAAATTTGAAATAAATCATAGTTTTAATATTTAAAAATGAAAATTACACTAACATTTTCTCATCTATAATAATATTTTAGAACCATAAATATTATGACGTTGGAACTGTAATAAATAATTGTTTTAATACGAATTTCACCAAAATTTTTACATCTATAATAGTGTGTTAAAACCCCCTAATATTGTATCATAGTTACCATAGTACTTTCTTTAATTTAAATATTTCACTAGTAATTTCATATCTATATTATTAAAAGATGTAAGAATGCTAATTATTATGTCATATAATTTTATTTTTTTAAATCAAATATTTAACCAATATTTTCATTTTCTTTCTCATCTTTAACATTATAATATAACCACAACATTAAGTAACCTTCTATAAGAGTTTAATCAATAGACATATTAATAACGAATTCACTCAAGAGTAAGACCAGAGACCAAGTCAAACGACAGACGACGGTATCCCAAGATCCTACCTTCTTTATTTTCTGGTTATTTTTCTCCCACTTCCAAAGCATCATAGCCATACTTGATTGTATTGGAAGTTGTTACGTATTTAAAATCCCTGAATTAATCTCCCCGGCTTTCAGCAACAAAAACAACCCTTCAAATAACTATCATCCTTTAAAGTCCTTTGACAGCTCATCTATATACATACTACAGTGCATAATATTCTATGCTGATTTACTTCATTGAATGCCAGGGCCTTCGGACACAACCATTCATCATCAAGGGTGGATTACACAGCACATTAAGCAACTGTGTCTATTGTACCATAAATCAATACTACAACATTTAATATAAAACAATTATTACGCATAATTATGCATGAAGGGCAAACTATCTGACAACAAATTACACAATTTTAGAGTTTTATAACATATGTTATCATAATTATTATATTTTTAATCTAGAAGATGTCTTATTATTTTTATTCTTAAGCACCCTTCTTTCTTAATGATTGATTCCAAAATTATTTCTGATATATTCAATGGAAAGGTATTGCCTGCTCGGAAAATATTCAGTCAATAATGGAATGGTCTACAGGAAGAAGGTTAATTTATCTGCTGCCATGGCAACCAGTGCACATCATTCTCTTTATGATTCTTCTAAATAATTAGGCGATTAATGATTGGTTCAGAAATAAAATGAGCAAAACTGTACCAGATATTGGTTGTCATAACGACCATGGACAATAATGTATTACACGAAGTAAAGATCATGATTACATGATTAAGAAATTATGCAAATGAACATCTGGTAATATAGCATTAGTACAGTCATATCATAATGTGATTATCATTTACTTATGATAAATTTCAATTTATACTTCAGCTAAAACTAACATCAAGTATTAAAGAAAAGATGAATGTCTTAGATTTTTGTTTAAAATTGTCAATATATCATTTCTTTTGTGAATATTTTATTATAGACCTATGTAACAAAATTATTTTATCTCTTATCCAGGACCATTTAACAAGAGCAACCGCTCACCAGGTCCGCACTTCCACTGCGATATCGGGAAGTAAAAGCATTCTTCCATTATTATTAATTACTCTAGCACTAGTAGGCCAGGTTGCATGGATTTAATGTTCTAAGGTTTTTAGTAGACTGTAAAAAAAAAAAATATCCGGACACTACTGTGGTAGGACTCAAACCCACGAAACATTTGTAGAACAGTCATGTTATGCGATGTCTTAACCAACCGAGCCACTCTATCGCTTAATGGTATTGACCGTTTTTAAACTACTTGATAAAACACATTTTTTGTTTTGTGGGTCTACGGGACACCCTAGAGTGTAACTTCAAAAGGGGCGATGACTGTTTGTTGGAAATTGCTAATTTATGTGCATCCATTCCCGTTCAAAACTGTTGACGCTGGACGCTTTTAAAGAACAACAAGAACAAGACTGAGGTTCTAAGGTTCGCTTCGCGCAGACCTAAAAATGGTGTTTATGTCTTAGCATTATGAAAATATGGACTACTAAAATTTTATCCTAAATAAGTTATAAATAAATTTTAAATGTAATACTCAGTAGAGTTAAGAATACTTAAGGAAATACTAAATTTCTCCCTGAGCGAAATCGTATAATTTACATACACTGCAGTACCTGCTACTTATTTGAGTTAAAGTTCTATCCATAAATACTCACTAGCCAACATGTGCACGCTCGGAGACCTAGCAGTATGGATGCTATACTCATTCATTCATTCATTCATTCACTTTTATTGCCATAAAAAACAACAAAAACATTTAGTTACAAAATGGCAAAAGGA
>JAOTQE010114332.1:0-24891 GCA_025631205.1 Nesometra sesokonis
GTATGGTCGAACCTCTCCTGCGTGAGAGTGTTCCTCTGATTCAAAAGAGCGAACCAATAAATTATTATTATTATTACTATTCTAACATGGACTCACAATCAGTGTGTGATGTGGACATATACCCTAAGCCCACTAACCTTGAACATTTAATCCCTGTTATAAGCCCAGGGCCGTAGCCAGATTTGAAAAACAGACGATGCGAAGTCTGGAGGTCACGTAGGATTCCAGGGACTGGAACCCTCTGTATGACGTCAGAGTCCCTCTTAAAAAGCCCAATTTCGAAAATTTCAGACATGGCGACCACCTCAGCTGCCTCATGCTGGCTACGGCACTGAAGCCCACTGACATTGAACATGGAATCCCAGTCAGTGTGTGATGTGGACATACACCCTAGTATAAGCCCACTAACCTTGGACATGGAATCCCACTCAGTGTGTGATATGGACACATACCCTAGTGTAAGCCCACTAACCTTGAACATGGAATCCCAGTGAGTGTGTGATATAGACATATATCCTAGTGTAAGCCCACTAACTTTGAACATGGAAACAGATAAGTTTTGGGTGCTCTTATACCCAAGATTTTTAAAATGTGTAGACTACGACTTAATTGTTTGGTGGGATAATGCCTGAGTCAATATGAATTGATGAGGGACACATCCCAGTATTAATTTAATTATTCCATGTTTATGTTATAAAAAGATTATAGATTAAAAATCTGCAATTAAATGTATATTAATGCATTGAAAAAAATAATTTAATTTTTAGACACAAGATTATAATTTTTATAAAATAAAGTATTATAAAAATGATAAACATTTGTAACATGAATTTAACATACATACTGTATTACTGTAATATATAATAAATTAAAAATATATTGTAGGTCCAGATTAGCGTGAAATTTGGTTTTTCTGGAGGTTCGGTTTTGGGGGAGTTGATTAAATCCATCTCCTTTGTTAGAAAAAGGATAGTTTAGATTGACTTCCAAAATCTGCAATTAAGTTCATGTCAAGAACGCACAGATAAAATTATTTCCAAAAATAATTAAAAATTGTAGACATGAAATTTTTTTTATAAAATACATTATAAATACAGTATTAAATTTGTAAAAATTTGCAAAATTAAATTAATATATTAATAAATTAATATATTGTACATTTAAATTCAGTGATGTTCTTTTTTGGGGTCATCTCTTGACACCATTAGTGTTACTGACCCATGGATTATTATTTACGGCTAGATAGTGAACTTAACACAGTAGAATTGCAGTCCCATGTAGTCGCCTATAGATGATTTATGTACGGCAAGATGGTGAACTTAACCATGGAGCTATAAATAGCTCCATGACTTAACACTGTATAATTGCAATCCCATGTAGGTGCCTACTATTGAAGTTCATTAGCTTTCATCACAAACATGTAAGTTGAATAGTAACCATTTTATAATTATTGTATTTTACACATTCTTTTGTTATACAAATTATTTACATATGTTACTTGTACAGTATTTTGTTGTCAATGTTTGTATATTTGGATTAAATTAACTTCCATTTACTGATAAATTTGAAACTATTATGAAAGATTGGGGCGCAATTGTGTCGTAGCAACGGCGTTATAACATAACACAATTCAATTGGTTGGATTCCGGACATAGTAGTAGGCACTTCCATGGAATTGCACTTTGGGGCTATGTATTCTATGGAAATCCACTATCTAGCCATTAAAATAATGCATCTAGGTAGTGGCCTTACCTCTCCATGTTAAAAAGTTTTACACTGATATTAATGTTATATTTGGTGAAATAAAATTAACATGTTTGTTTACATGGTTTGTTTGAATTGATGTTATAGTATGTTTTTTTTTTTTTATCAGCTGTCAATTGCATGAACACTAAGCTAAACAGATGAAATGTGCCAGCTTAGGCCTATCTCACAAACAAGCTAAACAAAGGCCCTTTATAAATAGTGCTGTGATACACAAAGTGCACTTTTCCAGGCCTGGTAGGCATGGTTGACTATTTCTTTTTGACGAGCCAGAAAAAACATTTCCCCATTTTCGGTGTTCTGGTTCCCTGTATTGGCCCAATTTTATTTTTATATATTATTTATTATTATTTCTATTTTTACTTCTGGGGTAAATTTTAGACCCGGCGCTCATAATATAAAGAAGGGGGGGGGGCGCACCTAAACAAAAGGGAAAGACAGACAGACAGACTATAGATACTTTAAATACAGTAATAGTCTTTTATAGAATATTTATAGTAGACTTTAATTTTTTGTAATTCCACATTTTGCTATACAACTTTGTGAAAATGCACACATTTTTTCTACCTTTTTTAAGGTTGATTTTAATAATAAAAACACAAAACTTATATCTTACACAAGGATAATTTGGTAAAATAATAAATTTCATAAAAAAACTAAACAGAAACTGTGGTAATAACAATTTTCTATGAATAAAAACAACACAGACTACCACATGATTGTCAGGGAATTTGTACATGGCAGTTGATGCAACCCTTTGAAAAAAATAACGCTGTTAACATGGTAGATAATGGTAGTGACAAAGTAGATATAGGTAGTTAATAGGGTTAACCCTAAAACAACTACCAGATCAAGGGATACTACCAAAGGTATGTTCAGCAATGCTCTACAAGCATACATAGGAAAATACAGCCATTATTTAGAATAAACCTTAAGGCATTAATAACATAAACAGACAGGGTAATTAAATACTACAGTACCTTAATAGGTAGTTCTCTGTGGTTCTAGGTAGACCTACCTAGTAATTTAACATGGGAGACCTACCTAGCCATAGGGTGTTATTTTTTTAAATGGGAACCCTCACCATGTTTTGCCTATGTCACCTCTGTAATGACATGTTTACAATATGACAATAACGATCGACTATAAAGATAATGGATAAAAAGAGGTTAATATGCAGGACGGATCCAGGATCCAGAAAATGGGGCGCCCTTTTCAAGGACCGGGTGGGCGTGGTTGGCGGTTTGATTTCGACTAACAAAAAAAAACGTTATTTCCTCATTTTGTGCGTCCTGGTATCCTATTTTGCCCCATTTCATATCTATTTGACCTTTTTAGGGTCAATTTTACACCTGGCACTCATAATATAAGGGGGCACCAGTACATTTTGCCGATAATAGGGTAACGCGCCGGCTGACATGGAAATTTGGTTAATTTTCAAGGGAAGATTTTGAGGGGGGTGGAGCAGAGGACTCCGCTCCCCACCCAACCCCTTTTTCGGAAAGTCAACAATATCAATATTATTAACAACTCGTCTATAAATCAGAATATATTTAGCAATCATAAGACAAGAATTGCTGCCTTAATACTCCCCTGAAGCCATTACCGGACACCTAAAGACCAAAATTTCCCGAGAGCACGCCCCTGATCCCTTACATCTTTGACGATCTACCGACCCCCACTTTTCCATAAGTCTGCATCTGCCCCTGGTTTTAATACTAGAAGAATCAAGTTTTAAGTTGTATATTATGGCATATTTCTACAAAACAATTCCTTTTAATCAAAAAACAAATACACACAATATTTTAATTTTCAGCCAGATTTTCTGAAATTGGAAGTTGGAAAAAACATACATTTTGTTTTTGTTCTAAACTGTGAATGACTGTTCATTTCCTGATTATTTTGTTATTTATATTATAAACAAATCTTTTTAAAAATTTATTCCCAGTTTATAACTTGCTAAATCAAAAATAAAAATGTAATTTTTATATTTATTCTCCTCTCCTTTAATAGCTGATTGTCCACGACAATTTTGCAAAACAAGGACATATCAAAAAATGTTTGCATTACAATTTTTGGTAAATTTTGGAATCATTACAAGCCATGTTGCAGGAACATTTCCTCTTTTACAAAACATGGTGAAGTACTATAAATTATTTTACTAGTGACTGTTAAATAGTATACAAATAATCAATAGTTTCAATATGATGATACAGAATATTTAAAAAGGTCAGGAGCAGATCCAGCGAAAGGGGGATGCACGATCTGTTCCAGGTCCGGGTGGGCGTGGTTGCCAGTTTGATTTTGAGGCCAAAAAAAAGGTTATTTCCCTGTTTTACGTGCCCTGGTATCCTGTTTTAACCCATATGTAGGTCTATTTTTGGTTTTCATGGTCAATTTTAGACCCGGTACCCTTGATATAATGGGGAGAGGGTGCAACTATGTTTTGCCAATAATAGGGGGAACCATGCATGCCAGCTGCCCCCCCCCCCACTAAATCCGCCCCTAGAGGTGAAAGATGGAAATTTTTTATTCCACGAGGGGGAGACAAGTGGAATTAAATATTCCACTACTATCATACGAAACAAACTTATAAATTTCTTTTATACAACACTGTGTTTATGTGGTCCAGTATTTACATTCACATTTCTCTTACTAGACCTAGGCTAGCCTATACCATTTTGTACCCTACTCTCTTCTAGAACTAGGCCCTAGACTAGTAAACATAAATGTACATGTAGCTGTGACGTACCGGGTTGATTTGATTTTGTGTGACACATTGACAGGTGCCTGCGTGCCAATCGCATTCCCAGTACTAACCAACCTCTGAATATTTTCTCCCTCTTCTGAAACTGTTGAATAGTATTTTGTTACCATGCATTAGTATCGTTATCATGCAATAGTACTTTTGAATGTCACATGACCTATAAACAAGCAATCAAATAGCTAAAATGTAAACAAGTGTTGTATAATATTCCATAATTTATAGTTTAAAATTATCATTTACAGTGCATTCACCATTGATCATGTGAAAAGAACTGAGATTCATACATACATTTGTTCTCAACAAATACCTTTTTTATGAAACTAATCATATCATACAACATTTATTGTAGTAATAATAAACAATAATAACAGCATTCATAATGTGCCATATATCCAATAACCAATGCTCATATGCGTAGTACATTATTACAAATGTGAAAACATAGACATAGGACAAAAACCATCAAAACTCAAAACAAAGGTTTTAAAGCCACAATTGTACTGGACGTTTTTTTGGTAAAAGTAGCTGACATGCTGGCTAGTTTTACCATATTTAGTCTTGTGGAAACAGCACAGGAAGTCAAGCTAACCATGAAAAAAAGAAAAGTTACATGTGCCGTGCAGTTCACTTAACAGAGTCCGCCAGCTCAGAAAAACTGACCAAGTTAGTTTTACCAAGCAGGAAAGTCAAATGTGAACAGCGTGACATGGGTAAACTTCTTGTCATATTACAGAATGGCCTTCATTGGTCAATTGGGTACTCATGTGAGTTGTGACCTTGAGTAACAGTTTATTTTACAATTTTTACCATAGCTTGTGGTAAAGCTAACCATGTCAAATAATCTAAGTGCAAACAATGGTTACTTTAACCTAAATAAATAATATATAATGTAATATAAATTCACTTTTTAAATATTACCAATTGTCTTGGTAAAATGTTCTCTTTTAAAATCCAGTATGATTGGGGCTTAAGATGACGTTTGTAAGTAGCATATGATTCACATTATCTTAGTGTAGGAGATTGCTCAAGTAAGTTAAACCAATGTTCTTTCATGCTTTAAATGCTATAATGAGTCTGAATAGTTTGATTCACCGTTAGCCAATGAAGAGAATTAAAAACCTGTGTAAAAAGTTCACAGAATTTTGTCCCTTGCTGCCAAGTTCTGGAGTCACTCAGAAACTTTAAAAATATGTGATACATTTTTAAAAGATTAATGAAGATGTAGTTCTAATTTTTTAATTTTACTCATTTTAAAAAAATATACTGTGATTTAATTTAAAATCATTTTTAACTCAATATTATTCATGATTACATTAATTGCTATTGATTAAAATATTAACATCCCTTTCACTTGGAGGAGATTCTGAATTTATTTGATGCAAGTCCCAGTAAGGTGTAGAACAAAAGTCTTTATCAGCCATGTCATTCATTCCTGATAGACTGGTTTATTGTTTCATCTCATAAGAGGCTTCTTAGTGATGTCTGCCTATACTGGATGAGAAGTGTTATCTAACTGGGCATCTACTTCACTGTGAAGCCAGACTCTGAAACTCTGAGAATTTTAAATAACATTTGATCTTCTACGCCTCTACTTCAACTGTGATGCCAGCCTGGTCTAATGTAACTTTATATACCTCCATCTCATCCTACAAATAGAAAAAATACTCTTATTGGGATTGATAAGCATTTTGGATGTTTTTGAATAGAATAGAAAAGGGAATGAAATGGAAAAAAGAACAAAGAATTTATTTACTATCACATATTTATGCCATCACAATTTTTTTGTAAGTCTACATTCAGGGGTGGATTTCTATAAAACAGTCTTAACTGACAGTCTTAACTTACAGAATAATAACTTTTTACTTAAAATTTACATTTTTTTTTTTGTATGGTAATTTAACTCCCATAAGCGGTCAACCCAGAACATTTTTTTTTCGTGATTTTTTTGGATGAAAAATTGTACTGCTAAAAAAACAAACAAAAACAGAACAACTAATTAAAAAAATATACAATGCGGTATCCAGAAACTTAAGAGGTTCTTTGCGTTGAGAAGGCTGTGAAATGTTGGATATAAACAAGTATACATGGCTTTACAAAGTTTGGCCCCAATCAGTCGAACTCCTCATAGTGAACACTTTTCCCGGATGAAGTTTAATTGCATTTCATATCTCCCGATTTATTTACCTCAAAGTCTTCTAGAGCATTCTTCACTACATCAAACCCATTTGCTTCTTTGGTAACAACACACAAGAATCCACCGCCACCAGCTCCAGCTAGGATTTGCCCATAGGTGTGTGGCTGGAGGGCGTCCATCATCCTCCTAACGGTGGCGGGCTCACACCCAGTTGCCAGAATCTTCTTCTGTTCCCAGTAAGTGTTCATGCAATTGCCAATTTTTTCGAAGTTTCCTATGTATTAAGTAAAACAAATAAAAATGCATATATCATTTATGATTACATAAATGGTTTTGTAACTTGTTGGTTTATATACTTGCCCTCAAATCATAGGTTTCTGTATTCGAACACAGCTCCACTCCCAGTTCTTAAGCATGGCAAAAAGAAACAGGGCGACTCTACTTTTTTTTTTCATTTCAACCACTTCCTTCCAAGGCTATAATGTTGCCATTATACAGTAAATCGCCTAGGTAACATAGACGGGGCATGGCAATATAACAAAAAAACAAGGAAAAATCCCTCATAAATCCCTTTCACACAGAACTATAAATGGAAATACTGCGGTAATTTGCGAATGCCAACTTTAGTGTGAAGGTACATTCCCTTCAATGCCGGTACAGTGACGGCATTCATTGACTGCGTCAGATCCTAAATATTAGCGTTACGGATTACATGGTGAAGCAGAACTAAACAAAGGTCAAAGTTGGACGTATTGGTAAAAAGAGCGCCTCCTATAATTAAGACTGCCAATTTTACGCTTTCCCACTCGGCCCTTTCACACAGGAAACCATCATATTACCGGAATTTGACCTTATGTGAAAAAGAGTTATGGTAACAAGGATTAACAAGACAAGGTAATTGTAAACGATTACACCCTCGTCTATGTTTTGAAGGTGGTTTTAGCCTCTTGTGTTTGTTAGTTTGTGTGTTCATTTGTGAACAGCCTAGCCATAGTTTTCACTCTTTTCCTACTTTTACTATTATATCTACTCATGGTCAAGTCAGGGAAGTATCAGGCACACAGAATAAACGTACTACATACTCTATTCAGGGTCAAGAAAGGTTTGGAATTGTAATGGCAACAGCTAACAGATAGGACCAGAGTATATCAGTAACTGTCAGACCTGTTTAGTATCTACTGTATTTTTTGAAACTTAAGAGAGGGCAGTAGACACAAAATCATATAGATTAGAATCCAGAATTCATGTGGTACGGCGGTCTGGTATTGTTTGAAAATTTAAAGTAAATCGGCCCAATAGTTTTTGAGATATGGATGCAGACAGACAGACACACACACACACAGACAGACAGACAGACGCAGCTCATTGCAATACCCTCTCCCCACTTCAGTGGGGCGAGGGTAAGAATACATAGAGAAAAATTGTGGTTAAAAATACACCAGACCAACAAATTAAACATTTATATAATACAATTTGGAATACTGCAATTACAGTTGTTGTGAAAAATGATACAAATAAACTTTAAATTTTAATACCTTCTTTAAAGGCCTCAAAACAATGCCAGGCATTGGTTTTCAAGTTTTGTACGTTATCAACTACCTGTGGGATGCGTGCATACCAATTCCGAACAACCTCTTGAAGGAGGTTCCTACGAGAAAAGAAATAGAGTAAAGACAAAAATAATTTATTACCTGATACAGAGATAAAATTATTACAACACTACCCAAATTTAAAATGTTTCAAATGGTGTTGTAGTTTAAGGCAGGTGAAGCAATAAAGCTAGAGTGCAACATTAAATTTTCTAGGACTCTTGATCATAAAATAAGGATTTTGAATCACTCAGTGTCGCCAATGTGGACATCGACTTACAGACAAGAATCCTTGGATAATTAAACAATAAAGAATTCAAATTTTCTGAAGACAAGCAGCATTGTCACCTCATTTTTTACCAACCAGTATCTAAAGACACCCTTGCTATACTCAACATAACAGATATCATCTTTAATGATACAAGTTTCTTACAAAAACAACCAGGCCAACTGACTACACTAACAATGGTCTGTTCAACCCCAGTGAAGATTAATACATTATACGTGATCCAATCATAATACAATACATAAAGTATACACATTCCAATTAAACACACAGAATGTATGCACTATGCGCAAAAAACAGTTTAATAAGTAAACACTTTAAAAAGTGTTTAATTGCATTTCCAAAAACCTTGCCAAAACAGAATCTCTATGAAGGCTATTGGTCTTACCCTGTGTTTTGGGTGAACGTGGTGGCAGTTGCTGTTGTGGCAGCTATGGTGTTAGGAAAAGTTTGCTAACATGATAAATAAAATTCTAAGACTAGTTTCAACCTTCGAAACTGCATTATTATTTCGATTTTTATTCTTTTTTATATCCATCCTCCATCCATAGAGACTTTTGGCACTCCACAATTAATCTACCTAGCAAGATGGATCTTAATGAATTCAGTGGTACTTCAAACCATTTATTTCATAAAACATATAAATCGATGAACATGATGAGTATAATGTACATTGACATGAAAAAGGTCATATTTGCAAGCAAAGCTTTATTATGTAACCATGGCCGTAGCCAGAGCTAAAAAACAGACGAGGCGAAGACTGGGGGTCACGTAGGATTCCCGGAGACTGGAACCCTCTATTGTAGGCCAGAGGATGAGTCACCATTAAAAAGCTAAATTTTAAAAATTTCAGACGAGGCGACCGCCTCGTCTGCCTCATGCTGGTTACGGCACTGGTAGCATAAACTTTTGAGAAGAAAAATATAAAAAATTGAAATAGAAAAATTGAAATAGTACATATTTTTTCAATTCTTTTCAGTATAAACCACTACAAACTGGTTATTAAATAACATCTGATATGTCCACATGCATACAGAATTGTTGTAATTGGCACTCTACAAATTGAAAACAATCATTAACCTACCTTGCAAGCCGGGTTTTTCCTGTATAAACAAGTACAAACTGATCATTGAATTTGGCTAGCGTATCATCTGATATGTCCACACGTGTGATGTCCACTTTCAATGGTAACCCTGCTTTGCAATGTCCAATATTTATACCACCAGTCAGACCTATAAGCAATCATATTTTATTAAAATTTAAAGCATATTTAATAGAGGAATACATTATAAGAAAATGTATACTAGTCTAAAATCCAAAAGGTCCACTAATCAACTTCAAGTAAGAAAGTAATGCATACTCCAAGCAATGAGATACACGCCATCGTGACAGGATTCAATATTTCGACATAAATTATGTCATCACCATTATACTAGTCTAATTGTTTAAAATAATACATAAACTAGGTTTGCAAATGAATTCATTTCCTTATACTGTAGTTTGATTTTACTTCCATCTGTTAGCTATATTATTCATGATTTAAAGAGCAAGGCACAATTGATGAAACATGAAAAAAGCATAAGAATCTGTACAAAGCAGAGGCTGATTCCAGGGGTGAATCCAGGATTTTTGTTTGACAAGCAAAACAAAATTGCTTGCAATAACAGGTCCAACTTTGACTCTAGGAGTCCCTAAATACGACCACTGTGCATCTGTTTTCATTAGTCAATTGTCATTTAAGCAAAAAAATTGTAAATATAAGGTCAAATTTAGAGGAGCTTAAACCTGTTAAGTTCCCCCCCCCCCCCACCATCTTTAAATATGCCACTGGATTTATACTTTCTTGTACAATTTTAATGGGGTTTATTCCAAGTTTATTTCATGTAAACTAATATATTTAGAAGGATATCCAGGATTTCTTATAGTGTTATAGTGTGTAGTGCTATGTTGGTGATATGGGCTGAGTGCCCCCGCTTGAGTCCAGGGGCAGAAAAAAAATTTAATGAGAAAAGGGAGAGGAGCACGTCCCCCTATTGCGACCCCTTGGATCTCCCACTGATATTAACAATAACAAAGATAAGTTAAATGTTTAATGATTAAAATTAATTAGTACCTCCAACTTGGTCCTGCCAACCACCACCAGTAGTTAATATTTGCTCCAGGTGAAGCACCTTAAAGAATAATTAGTTTGATGAAAGAGAATAGAGAATAAAAATGGGTTATACACACATTTGTATTGGAACGATCTAGGTGGTGTCCTTTGAAATAAAGTTACTATGAAAACATGTAAGTGGTTCAGAATGGAAACATGTTTTCCACAATGAACATGGTTTATTTATATTCAGGGCAAATTATATTTAGTCGAGGAGTTTGTATCAGGTGAGGGCAATAGCCCGGAGTCTAATACAAACTCTGAGACTATATTTAACTCCTATCACACCCTACTGAATAACTATTTTTTTTACCAGTTCAGGGATCGAATTTCAACATTTGGCAGCAATTTAGTTTTAGGGGTAAATGTTGCAAATCTGCACTTCAATGGAGGCACCGGTTTGCTCCCATGCAATTTTGCAATTGCTTTTTTCAATTTAAGTCAATTCAATTCAAAGTTATTCATCATAATACAGATACAAAGATACAGATACAAAGATACAGATACCAAGTAAGATACACAATGAAAGAGACATCCATAAAACGCTCAAAGATCTTGAAAATCGTGTTGTCTAATATTATTAAATGTTACATAAAATATACCAAACAATATTAAGTTTCGAAAAAGAAAAATTACCATAAAACAGTAATTGTAAAATATTCCATGTATACATAAATAAAAACAAATTTAAATGACC
This sequence comes from Nesometra sesokonis, assembly GCA_025631205.1. NCBI lineage: Eukaryota > Metazoa > Echinodermata > Crinoidea > Comatulida > Antedonidae > Nesometra > Nesometra sesokonis. The sequence goes on from JAOTQE010114332.1 coordinate 11,390, forward strand.
TATCCCCAACAGCTTTTAAGAACTTAATAACCAAAATTTAAACTTTTATCAAATATTTCCTACAATTAAAGTATTAACCCATTTTTTTTAATATATAGATTTTTTTAAAATTAAAGTTTGTATATAGTATACGCAAAGGCTTTACTAAACTTTTTGTACATTAATGCCTTAACCTGTATTTATACAATACTAAATACAGAATGTTTGATTACTGTAGGCTTTATTTTGTTTACTTACATTTTTTATTTTGTACAGTACTAGTTTTTTGTTTTACATATTAATAGTTTATATTTTTTTTATTGATTTTGTGTGATCAACCAGTGATACCAGTGTCTTTCACAATAAAGACATAAACCAACCGACCGGCCGGCCGACCGATCGACCGACCGAATAACCGAACAAACAAATAAATAAATAATTAATTAAATTTTTGAAAAATTGATGAAACGGCATTGTTGATAAACAAGTGTCACTAAGGAAGTTACAATGCAACTCTCTCAGTACGCATACACTTTTGCTTACTGATATGATACAGTGCTTGGATATGCAGTATGGGCTATGATACGAGAAATATCTATTCAGTAAAATTATGAGCTTGGTCCAATGAACAAGAAAATACTTGATGGTATGATGAGAGACTGTATCTTGGATCTAATGAAATGAAAAAAACTGCTTACAGATTTGATGAGCTTTACTACTTACTGCGTGTATTAGTGATGTGTGGTCATATGCTCTGCCTGACGCCCTCCACAGAACAGCAATCACTGCACCTGCTAAGATGCTACTAGTTCCAAGCCCTGCAAAAAATCACCTTATAATATGACACATTTCTAACAACTACATCATATATTTTGTTTAGGACTGTATGTTATTTTAGCTTTCTCCAGGAGTTCCAGAACTAAAAATACCTGTGTATCGGTTGACAAGAGCACTAAGTTTTAAAATCAAAGATTCCCAACAAATTTCAAGACAATCAAATGGTGCTTGATAGTTAAAGCCTGTTTTCCTGTTGATCGTTAATCCCAAAAACAACATTTGAATCTGCTTTTTCGATCGTTAATTTTGAAAAATGACGATTTTCACAACGATCGACAGGAAAAGGGTTCACTTTCGACGTTAAAAAAGTTTGACGATTTGGATCGTCAAAGTTAAACAGAGTTCAACTTTGACGATTTTGATCGTTAAATTTTGGTGCTCGCGAGGCAACATTGCCCGAAGCAAGAATTGACATGTTTTGGGTCTAGAAATAAATCACACATTTTGTTTATTTATTAGTTTTAACTTGTTTCAGAACATAAAATGTACAATTATCTAACTAATATATAAAAATTGCAGTTGAGAAGTTTGTTAAATTTGTTTTATTGCGATTTTAACTCGTAGCGAATATTTACGAATTTTGTTGCGCACAGCGTAGTAATAGTGGAAATATAGCAGTCCAGCGTGATTTGAATTTTATTGCTAATTTTTTTTAACTTTTTTATAACGATTTAAAATGGCGTTTCAAATCGGCGATATTGGAATAATGATCGACAGGAAAATAGACTTTAAAAACAATATTATACAGTTGGACAGACCTCGATTTATTTGACTGTTTGATCACAATTCCACCCTTTTACCGACTGACCTAATTATCAGTTGACAACATTTAAATCTATGTTCAAAGCAAACAAATTCATGCATGAAGGCACTCTATATTTATGTAATGCCCATTTCTTCATAGATAAGCAGTTTTTACACAATTTAAATGGATGCTAGTTCCAAAGATCAATGAGTTTTGAGTACTTGTTTTATAAGAGAATAAAATTATACATTCATTATATCCATGAGGAAGGGACACATCACCTACACTGAAAGCTCCTAAACTGGTGGTGCGGACATGGGTGTGGAATTTCCCACACCCGTCAAAAAAGATCTGAGCCAGTTATGCAATAAATTGAAAACTTGTGAGGGCAACAAACTAATGGGAATTACAACCGACATTAAAAAAAAAATTACACACATACATACCTGAGCCATGAGGTAAATCAGACCAGGTATGTAGTTCAAATCCACCACCATAGCGAGTTTGCAGCTGATCAGAAAGTGATGTGTCTGACGGAAATTCAGCCAGCTCAGCACAGACAAATGCTGCTTTTAAAAGTGCACCTGTAAAATATGCAAAATTATCATCATTACAACTTATATACACACAGAACCAGTCGAAATGTTTTAACAAACATCATGATATATTGGCAATAATTTAGCATGTTTTTCTTGCAGTCTTGTTTACCAATAAACGAAACAAAAAATACATTACAGTGATAGAAACAGATTGGAAGTAGGGGTGTACTCTCCCACCTACTCCCATTTTTTCCAAAATAAGGCTTTCACAACACTAAATTGCAAACAAAAAAAAGATTCGCTCTAATCATCATTGTTGGGAACAGAAGAGATGTCAAAAACAGAAAAAAATGCTTTATCAACATACTATACTTGGGCAATATACGACCGTGTTGTGATGTGCATTCGAAACTGACTTTTTCAAATGGAGATACTAATATTAAATCTATTTTTGAAATTAATCATTTTTTGTAAAACACCTAGAAGAAACATTTGAGCAGGGTATTTTTCATAGGGGTGGCGGAAAATGGGAAGAAAGTACTTTCTAGGCATGACGACAATGATGACCACAAATAAAATCTATTGATTACCTGGTGCTTGTGGGTTGTTATAATCCTGAAGGTCATTTAAAATATTGCACTCTACACTAACACTGTGACTGCTACTCTCCAGAACCAAGCGTATTTTAGGTCTGAAAGATAAAATGATGCACAATTAAAATCCTACCTATTCAAATAGTAAATGAATTTTCCTAAAACTGTGGTCTTTAATTTGTAGAGGCCTTAGCCATGGTATGGTTTTGTAGGTTTACACATTGACTTAGTGGACTATGACATGATAATCGCATTGAAGCTTTGCACATGTGCCATGTTGACCTCTACTCAATCAGAGGCGGATCCAGGATTGTGTGAAAGAGAGGGCGCAAAATTCCTCGCCGGGTGGGCATGTTTCATATTTAAAAAGCAAAAAATAACGTCGTTTACATGTTTTTTGACTATTTTATGATGTAGTTGTCTGCATCTTGCCTGTATTCTATTTTTTGTGGAAAATTTTAGAGACACATGTAATATAACAGAGTGTGCATGCACTTTTGACAATATTAGAGGGGCGCCCTCCCTCTAAACCTGCCCCTGTTCACTAACCAGAAACACATTGGCTATGAATCTGCCATTCTCTCTAGAGAGATCAGTCAACATTATCCACACTCAAACTAAAGCTCCCTGTCACACCTTTCTAGGAAAGCCTTGCATGTGACTCGAGGGGAACAATTTTTGGTTCCGGCAGATGGTGACACCTGACAGTACCTAGCACATATCTCGCCCGTAGTAGCCAGGAGATGTGCATGTAAGTCCAATTTAGTCAAGTTTTGAACATGCTTAACACACAGAGGTCCAGAGGAACACCAGTAGGTGACCCATAGCATCTGCTAGCCTTGCATGTGACTCGAAGGGAACAATTTTTGGTTACCGCAGATGGGCCACTCCTGACAGTACCTAGCACATATCTCGCCTGTATCACCAGGAGATGCGCACGCAAGTCCAATTTACCCAGTCAAGTTTTGAACATGCTTAAAAATAGTTTCAGATGAGTCATGGAGGATTGTATACAATTATCCAACAGAACACCATTAGGTGACCCATGGCAGGTGCAAGGCATGAGCAGTTAATTCGCTTCCAGATACGTAGGTTGGCAATGAACCTGTAGCTATGAAAAAATGTGTGTCACATACAGAAATCCTATGAGTATAATACAGGCAACTTCAACACGGATAACAAGCACTTGAAATTCAGGTATCTTGGAGCACACATGGATCAGTTTTAACCCATGCAGCTCATACAGAATAAACGCTAGTAAAATATAAGCAGCACATATCTAGGTAAGAAACTTGCCAAAATCCTACATGCAATAAGCCCACGTAGCTTACCTGGAAAGGTATAATAAAGCCTTTATACTTTTATAGACACAAGAATAAAAATAAATCTCTATTTCACAATTTAAAATGTGATTGTGAGATTTAAATTTTGATTGTGAGTTTTAAATTTTGATTGTGAGTTTTAAATTTTGATTGTGAGTTTTACATTTTGATTGTGAGTTTTACATTTTGATTGTGAGTTAAAAATTTTGATTGTGAGTTTTAAATTTTGATTGTGAGTTTTAAATTTCGATTGTGAGTTTTAAATTTCAATTGTGAGTTTTACATTTTGATTGTGAGTTTTAAATTTTGATTGTGAGTTTTACATTTTGATTGTGAGTTTTACATTTTGATTGTGAGTCTTAAATTTTGATTGTGAGTTTTACATTTTGATTGTGGGTTTTAAATTTTGATTGTGAGTTTTACATTTTGATTGTGAGTTTTAAATTTTGATTGTGAGTTTTACATTTTGATTGTGAGTTTTAAATTTTGATTGTGAGTTTTAAATTTTGATTGTTAGTTTTACATTTTGATTGTGAGCTTTAAATTTTGATTGTGAATTTTACATTTTTATTGTGAGTTTTACATTTTGATTGTGGGTTTTACATTTTGATTGTGGGTTTTAAATTTTGATTGTGGGTTTTAAATTTTGATTGTGGGTTTTACATTTTGATTGTGAGTTATAAATTTGTTGAAATAATTAATGTAAAAATGTACAGTATATACATAGAAAAATATGGCCAATTACATACGTTTCAATTCTTTTGCACTTTGCCCCAATTGGACGTTTTCCATTCAACTGTATTGCTGCATCAATGACAGCTCCTCCACTCTCGTATGTGATTGGTGGAGTGTCTGACCAACCACCTGATATATCAATGCGTGCCGGACAAGTTGCGGTGACCCACTTGCCCATTAATGGTGCTTCACAAGATGTTGTTGATATAAACTGAAAAATAAAGAGTATACCTTTTTTATGCGATTAAAAAAGAAAAGATTTTCAAGCTGACAGTAAGCAACATTCAATAACATGATATAGTATAAAATCAATAAAATTTAATAAAATAAGTTATTTACTGTACTAACCAGGTACAAGCCCACCTCTATTTTTTGCATAAGATTTGCATTAAAAAAATGACTAAAATCTATTAAAAGTTGACATGATTAACCAAGCATTAGGCCAACCTGTCCAGAACAAACTAAAGTTAGATTACAGCTCTATAACCCCTTTCACACAGAACTGTAAACTGGGAATATTGCAGTAATTCCCGAATGCCAGCTTTTGTGTGAAAGAGTACTTTCTCTTCAATGCCGGCAGTGTCGGCATTTGTTAGACCACCTCAAACCCTAGACATAATACAGTTATATTACTGTCACTGCCTTAAGCCGGATGTGTATGAAAGGTTCCACAGTGTAATGCCTGCTTACACAGTCAAGCATAACTAAGCAAAGGTAAAAGTTGGGAACCTCTATTATTAAGACTGCCAATTTTACGCCTTTCACTCAGAACCCTTTTACACAGGAAACCATCTGTGTGAAAAGGTTTAGACTGGCAATAATGCCGCCATGGTTATGGGAACATTGTGGTATTTTCTGTGTGAAAGGGGCTTACGAGCAGTTCAGAACTATTCACAGCTCAACACCATGGAACATATCCAAGGGCAGTGGAACAACAAACAGCCTACTGACCAATTAAATACGTGAAAGGTTTACGGTGTGAAAATGACATTAATTCTACTTAATATACTGAGATATTATAACGTTAGTCTACAGAGGACTCGGTGGCCTAATGAGTGATGGGCTTTTAACAGGACCAGTACAATGAAACGACAGCTATACACAATTTGTAATTAAGTATAATCTTGGGCTTACCATCCTAGCAGACATAACAGCATGTCGTATCAAGATCTGTGCAGCGCCCTCATAGTGGCGTGCTGCCCTCACAAGTGTTACTGGCTGGCTCAACCAATCACTGCGTACCTTCTTTAATAGTTTAACACCTTCTGCTATTTTTTCATTCTACATGGGTGAAATGCAAAAATGTTATTTTGATTTGGTCTAAAATTTAACTGGCTTAAAAATCAATGTATGCATATGGTATATATCCAAAAAAATGAATGCTCTAGTCAAAAACAAAGTTGACTAAACTGGAGATAGTAAATGTGCTGTCTACTGAACTGTGGAACCTCACTGGTCTGCAGTTTGAATACATTACCACTTTACTTTCAGCTAGAAGAGTTGTATAGCCAAGTGGTTAAGGCAGGGGAACCGTGACTCAAAGCAATAACAACAGCATGGGTTTGAGGTCCGTTTGCACCATGGTGGAACAAGTCTTCTCGCATAAGGACTATAAACCGTAGGCCCAGTGTACACAGACGGCTCATGTCCACTATAAAAAACCCAGTACATCTTTCGAGATGAGTAGGGGGTTACCCCGGTGTATTGGTCCATACATCCCCTGCTGTGGACAGAAGAATGTAGCGCCTGTTTTTCGGGCAGCAGGACACGACGGGACCCTTAGGGGCGTAGAAAGTCATAGGAATATGTAATATCTGGCCCACAGTGCCTTGATACTTTATTGTGTAAGGCGCTATATTAAAATCGAATTATTATTATTATTAAGATTAAAATACAAAGCCTCTTTAGGATCAGAAAGCTGTTGGTCCCATGTACAACATGGCTCATATTGCATGTTAAAGACCTCACGCTTTGAAAAAAATAACACTCTCCAACTAGGTGGGTCTACCATGTTACATTACTATGAAGATCTACCGAGCAGCACAGTAGTGTTATTGGCACCTTAAGGTCATTAAGTGATTGTTGTGATATCAGTTTTAATTAGTTTGAAGCTCTATTAATGGCTGTATTTTCCTATGTATATTTACTATTGCTGACACCATATCATTGGTAGTCTCCCTTGAGAGGGGAGATGGCCTTGTGTTAATTGAGAAATTTTTGTGTTTTGGTCACAATAGGATAATAATGTTAATGTTATATGTGAATGGTATGTTTTTATAGGGTTAACCCTGTTGACTACCTAGATCTACATTTTCACTACCATTATCTACCATGTTAACCCTAGTTGGAGGGTGTTATTTTATTCAAAGGGCAGTATTCTCTTCATAACAGAGGAGTGGATTGTCTCTGGGGTATTTCCCAATCACTATAGAAGGACCCCACTGGAAGTAAATCCACTTCAAAATTTTGTGGGTTACAACCCAAATTAATTATTCATTTGGAAATTTATCAAAACAAGAAAGGCAAATTAAATACTTCCAATACATGGTAAACTGACAAACCTCTAGCAGTTGAAATGCTGCTTGCCACTCTGTATTTGCAGCAGGACCACTACGAAGCCCGCCCTCATTGTTAGCCAAAGCTCCAAGTACACCAGCAATGCAAACCAATGTTCTGGCAGCAACACCTTTTGATTCAGTTGTACAAGCAACTATTCAAAGATGAAAAATATACATTTGATTCCATGCAAATTTACTTCAGAGTAGTAATATCATCCAGAGATGTAATTATGCTGTGCAGAGTTGGGTGGCTCTGTTTTTCACCCTAAAGCTTATTGTAAAACCTTCCTCCCAGCCAAATTTCAATCTGCTACCAACCCTAAGCCTCCGAAAAATGTAAAAATTCTGTTACAACCCAAATGTAAAGTGTTTCCATTCACCATTAGATTTTTTAGCTACAATCCTGATCATCTATCATATTGGTTAGGCCTCAAGCAACCCAAATTTCGAAAACCATGCTTGGCATTTTTTTAATTTTTTATATTCCTATTTTTATATTTTTTATTGGCTAAATACATAAATTATTAATAAAATTGTGAAAATATTACCTGAGAAATAAAGCAATAATTGAAACAGTTGTGGTTTTACTTCAATAATATTACTGTGCGATTTTTTTTAGCGCACTATAAAAATAAACCTCTATATACTTGGTAATCAAACAAATTGCTTCAGTGCATTTTTTTTTATCTACAAGCAGAATAAGTGAAATTTCAGCTTTGAATTAAACAAGTAAAACATGATGTTTCTCTGATATCAAATGGCAAATCATTTTAGAGTATAGGTAAGGTCTCACCACAAAATGAGACTCATGTAGGAAAATCCAAAACTGAGTTATTGGTACAGTCTCAAAGAGCAAAATATAAGCTGTAATCTACACTTTGAATGACATTCAAAGGGATGTATGTAGCTACAAAAATTCAAGTGTGGGCCAGTAACAATGTATGGGTGGGTTGTATGATGACTAAAAACAGTATTTTTACCTTTTTCAGAGGCTTAGGGTTGGTGGCAGGTTGAAATTAGGCTGGGTGGAAGGTCTTAAAATAAGCTTTATGGTGGGTGGAACATTTTTAGGGTGGGTGGTCCCACCCTCCTCCGCCCTACATAATTACATCCCTGCATTCATTCAATAGGTAGATCTAAAGATATGAGCATTTGAAGTTTTTATGTGTGGAAACACGGATTTGCAAAAGATAGCCCATAAAACAATTGAAAAACAAACAATTAAAAGACTACAGATCTTAGAAAATCTGCATGAAGGAGACTTCTACATGAAAACTGACCTAAAAAATATATTATAGTGAAATATAAGTACCATAATACTTTATTAAAACTAAATTTCTAAAAAAATTAACCTCTGGCCTATTTTGTTGATTATCTCAATTTGATCTCACCTACGATGTGACTCATTCTGTTGTAAAACCTCATATTCATATAGTCTATACAATAGTTAATTTATTCTATTTTACCTTCGTCCAATACATCTAACAATTCATTGGCATAGTTTTCAGCTACCAGACTCCTAAAAAGATTCTGCAGTCCATCATCGGTTCCGTTTTGGAGAACATTCCAGATGTGATGTCGACCAGCGACATAAAACAACTCTCTATAACATAAAATAATAACCAACATAAAGCATAACAAAATCCAAGCACAACATGTTTGAAAATTTAGGTCAGGCCAAGAATTTTGCTTTAATTCTTCCACTTATATTTTAGAAGTATAGCCCCTTTTCCTGTATTTTTTTAATTTTATTATTTTAAAATCACTATAGTCTATGTTTGGGATAACATTGGGATAACAATTTTTGTGCTAACTTAATGTATTCCTTACAATTTTCAATATAATTTTATATATTTAACCAACAAATTTGGAAATACCAAAAAAAAAAAAACATGTTTGATTTTTAAGATTTTGGGTTGGTTTGCGTTGGTTGGGCTTGGAATTCTTAGGCCTTATAAAATGTAAATAACATTAATATAATTTCAGACCTGTCAACCTCCAAGTCTTAAAAATCTGGAAAAATTTCTTTTACCTTAAAAAATCTGCAGATTTAATAAAAAAAAATCTTGAGATTTTCAGATTTAACTAAAAGCTGATGAAATGACCTTTATTTACACCGGGATTTACACGCCTTGATAACGATAGATCAATATAAATTTATGGAAAATCAGTTTACTTTGCAGGGGACTTGTAAATTTAGGAAATTGGGTGAAAATTACATTTAATCAGGAGAACTGGAGTTTGATTTGAATGTTAGGTGACACCCGATGAAATCTGTGTGTCCCGTGCACTTGAGGCTTTAGTTAACACTGCTACTATTATTAATCTATGAAGCAAGGCATGGCAAAACCACCAAGTTGTCACACAGAACGTTATTGAGAAATAAGCAAATAAACAAAGGAAATATAACAAATACAAAGGAAATTTTCACTTATTTTGTCAAATAACTTTAGTTATAGTTTACTAGGGGAAAAGATAACTTTATTGCAATCTACGTCAATAAAATATTGCATAAATTGAAGTTTAACAATTTTAAAATTAATAACTCAAAGACAAAACCACGAAGACAAACCATTAAAAAAAAAAAACACAATACCTGCATTACAAGTTAACATAAAAAATCAAATTTCACATTTTCCATTCTTTTCTCTATGGTTCGACTGTGCAGAGAATACCTACAATCTATTGAAGAACCCCACATTAATAATACATTTTTTGGTTCTATTTGTATTGCATTTGGGTATTAAGGAAATTCAGTGGTTGTTCTCAAATTATATGATACATTACGTAACCGAGGAAGCAAGCTGTTAAGTCTGTCTGATTTTAATTATTGACCCCTTTCATAGCTTATAACAAGCTTGTGTAATACAGTATTAGTATTAACTCTATTTTCCATTTTTCCGACAACTTGGTGGTTTTGCCATGCCTTGCCTCATATGTGTTTTGTAATTGAGGTTTATTTTTAAGCAAATAATTGATTTAAAAAAAAAAAAATGCTAAAAATGTTTTCTTTGCAAAAATGTATACACATGGAATGAAAAATTGAATTACCTTCTCCATTTAAATTCACTAGCATGATCAATAGAAGAAATGATATCTTCAAAGGATAATCTCCATGAAGTGCGCCACCTAGAGAGTATAGCTGGGTCCTCTTCACCAACAACCAGCCATAGCACCTCTTTGATACCAACATTCTTTGTATGATGCCAGACAGGGAACAGCTTTGCATTATACAATGTTTGGTCATAATCAGACTAAATTAACAGACATACACAAGAAAATAAGTACAGTACATACATTTCCATATACTGTACTTTTTTTTTCTAGTTTTATCATGACATAGTAGATCATATAAGATAGTATAATACATACTACAAGCAATGAGATACACGCCATCATGACAGGATTTGATATTCTGACATGTCACCATCAGGAATGAAAGTTTTTCCAAAAAATTGCAGCATATGAGCACCAATGCCAAAAGTGTTAGCCAATCAGAATTATTATTAATACTTTTGGCATTGGTGCTTATAAGCTAAAGTTTTATGGGCAAACCTTCATTCCGATGATGACATAATTTATGCATCCTCTCACGATGCCATGTATCTCATTGCTTGTACCCCATTATCAGCAAAACATAGTTGCACCCCAGTCTCCATTATTAGCATCTACTCATTTTGTTTAATGCAAGCTTGTGATAATAATAATAATAATAATAATAATAATAATAATAACTTTGTTTCAACACGGAAATGCTTGTATCACCAAGAGGCGTTCTTCCACAAGGCCGTGATAAAAAAAAAATTTTAAAAAATAAAAAATACAATACATACATATACAATACATAATAGGAATATATAGAAACTTAGTTGTGAACAATTAAAAATTCAGTATTTACATTAGTAGTTGTTTAAATGAGTATAAATTTGTTGCATTTTGTACAGTGCTTTCAAGATTATTCCATAATTTGGCACCCCGATAAGAAAAACTTCTTTTTTTTGTACTCTGTTTTGGGTCCTGGTTATGAAACATAATAACTGCAAATCAGATAAGGCAAAGTGTACAAATTGGTTCATGTACATCAATGGGTCTTGTACACTCCTGGCTTATGTGAACCACTGACTCATGTACACCCCTGGTTTGTGAACCCCTAGCTCATGAGCACCCCTCTTTTTCTTGCAACCAGAATATTTGTTGAGACAAGATGGAATTTGACATCGAGCAGAATGTATCATGACTTTTGTGTAAAATAAAACAATACTCACAACATCAGATGACCACAAGTCTTCAGCTGTAATTCCAGTTCTGTTGCTAAACATTACCCAGGGTTCATTGCAGAATAACAGCTTACCTTTCACTAGAGGATTCTGGGAAATTCAAAAAGTGACATCAGTTTAAAGTGTGTAAGGATATTTAAAACAAATTTAAAAATTATAAAGACAAAATAAAAGCAATAAAATTATAAAAACCATATTTCCTACCTGTAACTGGTCCATCTTTCCCATGACTGTGTAGATGCGAGTTCTTTGTGTTCGATCACACCCAAGTTGGATGTTGAAGCCTTGAAATACCATTCCAGTGTCTAAAACTATGTCATCCTTAATGAAGAAACAACCACAAAAATATCTTTTAAAAGAATGCAATGCAAATGGCTGGCCCCTTCCCCCACCGGAAAAAAAGAAAGCATTTCCCAGGTCCTAGGTGGCCCTTCACCCCCGGCCATATTTCCATCAGTTTTTCTGTTAAGAATCTCACACTGTGCTGTCTAATGTGGCACTGGTTTTAAAAGATACCAGTAGCTTAACCTTCCATATTTTTACATTTCACTAAATACTGAAAATGGTAATAAAAATGGTGTTTAAAATTATGATCAAAACTAAATTATTTTTCTAAAAAGTGAATTTGTATTTATACATAATTATATTAACCATAACATGCTTCCAAAATTTCTTAAAATATAAAGTAGACCACAAAATGACTCGCATCTTAGGTGAGATCAAATTGAGAAAATCATCAAAATAGGTATGAAGTGAAATTTTTGAGAAATTTAGTTTTAATGAATTACGAGGAATATGGTATATTTATTTTATTATAGATTTTATTTTAGTATTTTATAGATCGTCTGAGATTCATAATCTCAAAATTATTACATAACTTTAATTGTTTATTTTTTGATTAGTTTATGGGTGATTTTTTCGAAACCATGTTTTCATATATGAAAACATCAAATGCTCATATCTTTGGAACTAACAATATTCAATGAATGTCATTTAAAGTATAGATTACAGCTTGTACTGTGCTCGATTTGACGACACCAATAACTAAGTACTCGGGATTTTCCTAAGAGTTGTATGGCCGAGCGGTTATATTCAATTCAATTCAATTCAATTTATTCAATAATAACCTTTGTGAAGGAGAAGAGTACATATACAAAATACATAAAATACAAAGTTAGTCTAATCTAAAATGGCTTCGTAAGCATAATGATTAAGTCAAGGTTTTGTGGTTTAATACAGGTTTTTGTATCAATCAATGTTTTTAGGCTGTCACATATACCATGGTTTTTACAATTATTACTCTTAACAAATGACTTAAGTTTTCTTCTATAACCATTATTGCTCAACATCGAGAAAAAGGAAACATCTACTTCGTTCAAACTTTTCTTAACCCTATCAATAAGCGTATTTTTATATGCCATGTTACCATTAGCTTCACAGTTTAGTAAATATGAATATAATTTTCTGGATTTAGAGTTACTTGCAAAAATTTGTGACAACAGGATTAGGCCTGTGGGTTTTGAACTCCCAGCTATCAGGTTGAAAACCACTACACTAACCATTTCGCCAATGTGCGTTTTTTTCATAAAATTGGGGGGGGGGGGGTTTGTCGGATTTGACCCTTCCTTAACCCTTCAAAATTAAATTTAATCAGCTAGGGATCGTTAGTCATGAAACATAGTGGCCAAGTTTCAAGACTTTCTGATAAAAAACTTTGGCTTATAGGCTGCCCACAGACACACACACATATACTGGTATTAGCCTTCAAACGTGGACATGCATCTCTAACCCAACAATCGTGGACACCATTATTCAATGACGTATGAGGATCACATGATAGATCAAAGTTACAACGAGTATGACTATTACAAAACTACTTAAAACAAAACTGTGCGGGCCTTTTGAACAGATCTGTTT
>JAOTQE010114333.1:0-10000 GCA_025631205.1 Nesometra sesokonis
TGTTATTTTAAAAGAAGAAGGTGAAGGTGAAGAAGAGGAGGAGGCTCTGTCCCATTTTAAAGAGCGTATTCGGAGTAAGTGTACTAGGAGGTTGTTTTGAGAGAATTTAACAGGCGTTCAATAGAGTATATCGCCGCGCTAGATCGCGCGTTTTCAGAGAATCGAAGAAGGAGAGGAAGTATCATTATAGCAACATCAATAAAAAAAAAAGGTCAAACTCCTAGACCTACCTCAAGAGGTGGCCCAGATCTGAGTCCGGCCCTGGGCCGGCCTAACGTCGTGGAGCATTTACACTTATCGATTGCCGACCCTGGGCCGGCCCAAATCGTAAGTGTAAATGGGGTCCTAGAGATGCTACTGTAGGATGTGACAAACCAACTAACAAAGCTAAATAAAACCATCTATAGGCCTTAAGATGCTACTGTGGGATGTGACAAACCCCTCTAACAAAGCCAACTAATGAAGCCATGTATAGGCCTTAAGATGCTACTGTAGGATGTGACAAACCCCTCTAGCAAAGCCAACTAATGAAGCCATGTATAGGCCTTAAGATGCTACTGTAGGATGCATCAAACCCATCTAACAAAGCCAACTTATAAAGCCATGTACATATGCCTCGACACTTTTGATTTGGGACTCATTTTGCAACAATGTTTTTCGGCATTGCCAAATGTTGTGAACTTCCATCTGTTTAGGTCAAAACTAGTTCAATAGATTTATCTATAGAAATTTTAATCCCGGAGTTGTCCTTTAAAATATGAGGGGTGTCCGTCTTAATTATGATTTCAAAAATATATTATATTAATGCTTAGTTAATTAATTAAATTTCAGGTTAATGTGTGTACAGGTTTTGGTAACAGTTAACTGACGGAAGTACAACTTAAAGCTAAATTAACTAATAATGTGCTATAATGTCCACTCTGTGTATAAATGAGGATACCATTAATTAGGTTAATTGTATTGACATCGACCTCTGTAATCATGCTGAGTGTTATAATAAATTATCAATTTTAAAGTGAAGTGCCATTGAGTCATCACAACAGAAATTCAATGTTCATTTAATGTTGTTTATGATTGTTTGAATGTTTCCACAAAACTGCAAAGATGTATTCTCAAGTTAATTGACCCCTTCCCCAAGTCCCAGAAAAAGATGTTTTTATTATTGCATTTCATACCATAATGTTGCAGCTGTAATCATTGCATTTCTACATCCCAGACTATTTGAATCCTCCCCTCCCCCACCCCCAGCCCCAGAAAAATATGTTTTTATCATTGCAAGAATTGCTTGTAATCTAAGATTTGCTTGTTAATGAACGTTTGCTTAATTGAGGCTAGTCTTGGCAAACCCACCAAGTTGTCGCACAGGAAGTTATTGAGAAATAAGCAAATAAACAACAGAAAATATAAACAAATACAAAGGAAATTTTTGTCTATTTTGTTTCATAACATCAGTTATAGACGTCTGATTTTCATAATTGAGCCCTCATTTTAAAGCAGTGTAATTTTTCAATTTTGTGACAACTTGGTGATTTTTCCATGGCATGCCTCAATTTTGTTTTTAACAATACTAAAATATCTTTTTTTCTAGCATGGTGAGACGAGTCTTCATATAGCAGCGGGATGTGGGTATGTGGACATTGTCAAGTTCTTACAGTCTAAATCTGCATCATTGAGTGCAAAAGATAAGGTAATTACAACACAAAATATATGAGTTTGAAATAAATGGCATTTTGTTCATGATTTGTCTAGTGCTGGATATACCTGGAAAATATGTTGGTCATTGACAGTGGGAGCCCAGATACAAACACATTTTGTGAAAGGCCAGCCAGAAAGACAAACAGGAACAGAAGAAAACAGATACAGCACAAGGCTAGATATATACCTTCTAATGGACGATAGCCCTGCATCCTCACCCTGTGGAATCACCTCTCAACTAACCCCAGCATATGCCCTTCGCTTCCCCCAGCATATGCCCTCTGCTTCCCTTGTCTATGTCCTTTCTAAAGTATAGTGTTTTTTTTAATGCAAAATATTGCATAAGTTTCTTACTATAAAATCACAGTGCTTTTTAAGCTGCTAATGATCTTTATAGCAATTAAAATTTCTACTGTTGCACTTTTCAAATCCAATTTTGAGCCTTGATAATAGATGGCTGCTGTCATTGCTAAACACATTGCCTTTGTAATCTGCAATTACTTGGAGATCAGAAGATTTAAGCCTAATAAAGCAGCAGCCCATACTGCTCACTGATTATGATTATTACTACTTTGCCACCAATTAGAAAATTGAACAAATTTAATTAAAGTCTAATTAAATAAACCCTTGTTGGCAGAGAGAATTCATTTCACCCTTATTTATTTTGCTTGGTTGGTTGGTTGGTTGGCTGCTTGGTGGGGTGAGGTGTGTTGGGTTGGGTTGGTTTGTTGGTCTCTCTTTCGTAACAGAGGAACACCCTCACTGAGAGGTTTGAACCTTTTGTAAATTTAACAATTGAAAACAAGCAGTTTTGTAAAAATAATTATATAAATTTCTGTAATAGGTTTCCTAAAATAAATAAAGAAAACAAAACAAAACAACTGAACATGGAATATATGAATACATCAAATTAAAAGGTAATTGTTTAATAAAAAAAATAGTGCATAATTAAAACAAACTTTACTAAATATTAAAATTAAGAAAGGGTGATAATACCTTATAACAAACCATGCCTATGTATTACAGCCTTAACTAAATCTTTACAAATTATAGTCCAATATATCACAAATTTGTTGCAGGACTATTTGTATATTTTCTGAACATCAGTTGTTTTACATTGACTTATTTGTAATGATGAAATAAATTAAATGAAATTAAAAAAAATATTAACATATAATTAAAACAAATTCTGTATGACCTTTGTTGTAAAATTGTAATCGGACTAATTGACTTACTGTGTACCATACAGGGGTGGATTTTTTAGGAGGGGGTGGGGGCGCATGCGGCGCATCCCCCTCTAATATCATCAAAGGTACATGTTTTCCACCTGTTTTATGTGTGCAATAGTTAATTACTATTATTAAATACTGCCTGTCACATAGTGTGCTTACAAATTCCCTCGGACATTTGGTGTGATTGAAATCAGGAACATGAAACAATTGATGAATAAATACACAATAGATGTCAATTGTGACACTGCCTAACTGCCAACTGAGTATGTATCCACAATTATACAAATTCAATTGTATTTTTGATAATTAGGAAGTCTATACAAGCAGTTTCTTTCTATGGTTATTGAGAGAAATAACTTTGATTTTTTTTTTCATTTTAGAGAGGTGATACTCCTGTGCATTGGGCAGCCAGGCATGGACATACTGGAGTTGTTGAGTACCTTAGACAGGAACAATGTCCAATTAACACACAAAATAAAGTAAGTATATATATTTTTATAAATAGTTACATACAGTAGTAGTATTATAGGATCAATGATGTGGAAGCAGTTGGTGCAGCGGTTGCGTTCCAGACTTCCAATCACGAGGTCGTGGTTCGAGGTTCACTCAGGTCAGCTGTTTGTGTTCCTATGCAAGACACTTTATCCACGTTGCCTCTCTCCACCCAGGAGTATAAGTGGGGTACCTGTGTGGTACAAATGCCATATGTGCTGATTATGGAATGGATTGTATTCCATATGTTTTGTTACAATGACTGCCCCCCTATTGTTGGCAAAACGTAGTTGCGGCTCCCCCTTATATATGGAACGACGGGTTTAAAAATTAACCCCAAAACTAAAAATTTAACATACTGTTGGAACAAAACGGGCTACCAGAACATATGAAATGGGGAAAAAAACTTTCTTTTCCTTCTTTTTTTACTTTAGAAAATGTCAACCAGGCCCACCCAGACCTGGAAAAGTGCACCCCCCACCTCTTGCCGATCGTTAAACAATTTACACATTAACTTTTGTACATCTTTTCCTAGGCTGGTGAGACGAGCCTTCACATAGCTGGTCGCTATGGTCAGGCTGAGGCTGTAGATCACCTATGCCATATAGGTGTAGATACCGACATTCAGCATGATGATGGTTAAACTTTTTTACACATTAACTTTTGTACTTCTTTTCCTAGGCTGGTGAGACGAGCCTTCACGTAGCTGGTCGCTATGGTCAGGCTGAGGCTGTAGATCACTTATGCCATCTAGGTGTAGATACCGACATTCAGGATGATGATGGTGAAACGGCTCTACACATTGTGGCATGGCACGGCTACAGTAACATTGTTGAGACTATATGCGACGCAGGTGCAAACCTTAACATCAAGAATAAGGTTAGTATTCGCAAGATTGTTCCATCAATGAATGTTTTA
The DNA here is from genome assembly GCA_025631205.1 of Nesometra sesokonis. NCBI lineage: Eukaryota > Metazoa > Echinodermata > Crinoidea > Comatulida > Antedonidae > Nesometra > Nesometra sesokonis. The sequence continues at coordinate 4,338 of JAOTQE010114333.1, forward strand.
TTTAACTTTATTATCTTAACCTAATTTCTAGAGAATTACATTCTTTGGTTTTATTCATTTTTTCAAGCAAAAAACCTGATTGGAATAACAGGTTTGACTTTGCCTCAAGGAGTCTCTATATATAGCCGCTGTGCATCTTTTTTATTTTTCCGATGTCTTTAAAGCCAAATCATTTTTTATTTTGGTTGGAGTGGGGGGAGTGGGGAGGTCAATTTTAGGGGGAACTTAAGCCTGTTAAGCCCCACTTAACTCCACCACTGATCTTCATTGGTGGAGGTACATATAAAACTGACAACCAGCTTTTATATTTTGTCCTAAACTCCCAATGTAAATCTGTACATATTAATATTACTAATATTCAGATGTAAGCTTAAAGATAGCAAGCAGTGAGGTATTGCTTGTGATAAGTATATTCTTTATGTGAACGCAACACTAATACAGCTTTACATAGTAATCCAAGTTGTTATTAACATAATCATGTTAATCGCATCGTACTCAACATTCAATAAAGCTAATTTATACATCAAAAACATTCTTGACTTAAGTGTATGAAAAGATCATTTTTATGCATTTATCAATTTACAGATACATTTTACATTGAGTAATGTAATTCAAATGATTTTTAAGTCTTACATCTAATTAAATAATATATTAAGTAAGTAATAAAAATGTTGCTATTTAATTATTTCATTTTTTAATATCTTTCATTGTATTTCATTGTGTACATAAGTAGACAAGAAACGTCCAACCAAAGTTCATTTTAGGTCATTGATAAATAACGTCTACCCCAAACAGTCAGTTTTACTGTATCTTTACCTTTTTTATTTCATGTAAAATAAATGTTTTAATATGTATACTTATTAATCTGTTTTGCTTAATGCAATGCCTTGTTGGCTTTGTTAGCTTTTTCTAGTCACAAAAATTGTCTAATTTGAAATTGTTAACAACAAATAATATTGAGAATAGTTATAATAAGTAAAATCCCTCCAAAAAGACCACTTTTGTGACCATGTTTTTGATGGTCACATTACAAATTCCTGATGATGGTACGTATAATAAATAATGATTATAAGATGTGATTTGTTAAGTGTGAGGTCTCACCACAAAATGAGTCTCATGGTAAATTCAAAATTGAGGTATTGGTACTTTTAATAAAGTATAATCTAAACTTTAATTACATTTATTGGATACAAAGATATGAGCAGTAAAGGTTTCATGTATGAAAACACAGTTTTGAGAAAATTGTCCAAAAAGCAATCAAAAAATAAACAATTAAAAGACAATAAATCTATCTATTTTGGTGATTATCTCAATTCAATCTCACCTATGATGCGACTCATTTTGTGGTGAGAACTCACAAATGAACTTCCAATTTTAAAAAGTAAAATATATCATATCCTAAGTGAACAACATTTCCTTTTCCATAGAATTATACAACAAATTCCCCAAAAATGAATAATTAATTTTGCATATTGTAATATTTCCATAATAGTACAATATAAATATATTGTGTTGTATATTTTCATTAGTAGCATCATTATTGTAATATTAATGATCTTCTTTCAGTCTATTTTAGTCCAATTTACTTGTATTTTAATTTTAGATTATTAGTAATTTGATGATAAGTATCAGTTGATTTATTAGTAGCATATTAATTTGAATTTTTTTCAATATAGTTATGCATTTTATTATAACATTGTAAGTAATGTAATGTTGATCGATTTATATAGCGCCTTATATCGTCTATGCTTATGTAGAAGTCTTAAAGCATAGTGGATGTTACCCATTCAATTGCTTTCCACTCCCAAAGGGTCACTCATTTACCTATTAATGGCTCTCTTTCGTCTCTCCACATCGGGTCTCGAACCCCAGGGTAACCCCCACTATTATGTTAGATTATTAATTATATAATTGATCGATTTATATAATGTCTTATATAGAAGTCTTAAGGCAGACTGGACTAAATGTTCCTCATGCAATGACTTTGTACTCCCTAAGGGTCACCCATTTACCTATTACTGGCTCTATTTCGTCTCTCCACATCAGGTCTCTTACCCCAGGGTAAACCCCACTATTATATTAGATTATTAATTATATAATCTGTATAATTTGTCCTTATATCAGGACGGTGAGACGCCACTTCTGTGTGCTGCTGCCAGAGGCCATTTTGATATTGTTAAAATTCTTGTGAAAGCAGGAGCTAGGCTTGATAGTCCAGACCGACATGGTCTCTGTGCAATACATCTTGCTGTACGACGGAATCACTATGACATTACTAAATTCCTTTGTGAGTCTGGATGCAACACTAATTTGAGAGACAAGGTAATTAAATCATTGATTGCAATAATGGTTGTGATAATGATAATGATGAATAATGGTGATGATGATTGATATTAAAAACAGATAACGGAGTGGCGCTGTAGCTTGGTGGTTAGCATGCTTGCCTTCCAATCTCGAGGTCCTGGGTTCGAACCTGGCTGAACACTAGGTTGGTTCCCACGACTAACAACGCCACTCCCCAAGCCTTATAAAGAGACTTGCATGGCGTAGATCTTATCTTCTAAGTGGCAAGTAAAACTTGCTGTTAGATGTAACACAAAATTTAAAATTAAAAAAAAATAATAATAATAATGATTATGTTGATGATCCTCATGATGATGATTGGGATATAGCTACAGTAACAAAATTATATTGACACTATGATGATGATAATCAGGGGCGTATCCAGGAATTGGTGAGGGGGGGGGTTCTAAACTACAATCAGAATCTTGTCAAGCAAAAAAAAAAACCACATTTCCTCATCCTCAATGTTTTTTTCGTTATGGCTTTATAGTTCTTCTGTCACAATTGTTGTCATTTTCCTTTGATGAGGGAGCTCATTTTCTCTGATGGGTGGGGACGGGGGTGCCCAAGGCTCAATTCTTTGTACAATTTTTTTTTTTTGTATGTCTCGAGAGGGGTGCTTGATACAGTAACGATGGTTATGTTGATGATTACAAGATGGTGGTGATGATGGTAATGATGATGATGGAGATGATGGTTGTGGTGATTATGATGGTTGTGGTGGTGATGATGATGCCGATGGTGGTGGTGGTGGTGATGGCAGTAGCGAAGATGGTGGTTGTGGTGGTGGCGATATTGATGATGATAATCATCACCATCATCATCATCATCATCATCATCATATCATCATCATCATCATCATCATTATGTTGTCCAAAACAATATTAAATGTTGATAGTGATAATAATAGTGATAAAAGCCAGTGATGATGCCAATTAAAGCAATATTTCCAGTGATGGTTTTTTACCAATTATTTATAATATGTTAATTACTAATATTATCCTCTTGTTTTTATTAAACACACAGCCAAACTGTAGAGTCTATAAAAATCCATGTATAAACATCCTAATATAAAATAACAATTTTATTTCCGTGTAGTTTGGTGAAACAGGTCTTCACATCGCATGCAGAGATGGTAATATTGAGTTAGTTAAGTTACTTGAGAGAGCCTGCTGTGGATTGGATACAACTAACAAGGTAGATAAACCACCAACATCAATCACAGAAGCTTGTTTTTGAATAAATCGCCTAGAGCCAAAGCTAAGATTGGTGTATGGTTTCCATCATTTGGATATTGTATCCATTCATTTCAAGTATTAATGAACACAAATTATACCTAATATATGGAATTTGCAAGTATCGGACACTTGTAATAAGGCATACAAATTATAATTTGTGGAATTTGCAAATCATCATATCTTATATTAAGAAATACAAATTATATTCCCTAACAAATGTACACCATAGATGTATTCTTTTAACGGCTAGATAGTGAACTTCCACAGAATACATAGCCCCAAAGTGCAATTCCATGGAATGCCTACTATTCCAGAATCCAACCAATCAAATCGTGTTACATTCTAATGCTGTTGCAAAGTCGAAATTGTAATTTCCAATCTTTCATAAAAGTATGTTTAATTTAGATATAAAACATTGACAACATAAAATATATGTAATAATTAGTATGACAAAAGAATGTTAAAAATACAATTCTAAAACAGTTGTTATTTAAACGAACATGTTTGTGACGAAGGCTGACGACCGTCAAATAGTAGGCGCCTACATGGGACTGCAAGTCTACAGTGTTAAGTTCACCATCTAGCTGTAAATAATACCGTACGTCTATGATTTACACTTATATAAAACACAATTATCTATACATAATCTGACACTTTATACACAGATTATGTGAATTGACATACAAAAAAATATTTAGAATTCACAAAGAACCGAGTATGACATACAAATTAAACATAATAATAATATGAAAGGTTGAAAATATTGTATACATAACTCTGTGAAATTTGCAAAGCATTTTATAAGTACATACAAATTATTGTAATCTGTGGAATTTTGCAAGCATCACATACAAGTTATTGACATGAACTGAAATACCGAACCCTCATGTGCTTGTAATAGCCATACAATTTGTATACCTAATCTTAGGATTTTGCAAATATTTGGAGTCCTGGTAGACAGCACAAATTATTGAATAAATGTCATACTTTTTCATACTTTTTTGTTGTCCGGATTGGCCTGTAGTCAGAGTGGTGCACCTCCAGCAGAAATTTAAACAAGTGTTTACATATGACCACAAGTCCGCATAGTGCTACTAGTCTGGACAGAAGGTCACTCAATGAGGTGTGCTGTCTCCCAAGCTTCCAAATGTTGCTTGCCTGTGCTAGTCCTGCTCCATGGCTATTGGAAGCTTGTTAATGGATGATAAGTAACGCCCTAGAGCTTACGGTATCCAGACAATAGGTTACGAAAACATACCCATACACTGTATCCTAATTGGTAGAATCTCCAAAACTACATACTCCTTTAATAAACTAGTATAAAGGAGTTCTTAGACTGATCTTAGTAATTTATAGAGTGTGCAGTTTTTACGTTTTCCACCGAGGAGAATAAATATGGACTAAAATCGATATTTTGCTTGGATGAATGATAAATATTAATTTTTACAGAAATTTTATGTCCTCTGACAACCTAATAATAATAATAATAATAACAATAAATAATAAATAATTTGAGTAGGCCTATTTATATTGCCTGTCTGTGAGATTAAACAGTGTTTTTGGATTACCTTATTTTAATTTAGACATTCAACATCCCATGGTGTCTCGTTGTGTCAGTTTCTGACATCCAGGTTATGAGATAACAAAGCATCTTACAAACAAGAAAGACACTGACTGGTCTCAAATTTGGGACATGCACCTCTCATTCCTTATCATTAAACAATTCTGCCCTCAAACTAAACCAAAGATCATTTTATTTATTGCTACAGGGTTGTACCTACATTTTTATATATTATTTTTATTGTAATATTTATAATTACTTTAAAATTAAGAACAAGGAATTCCAAATTGAAATGTTAATTGAATGCAGTAATCGAAATAAAAAAAAAACAGAATGAGAAAGTTCTCTTTTTTTCTGGCATCTGTGAAATTTGGAATAAATGTCATTAAGATTTACGTATTTTAAAAATGTTTTATGAAAAATTATGATCAAAATTTTGAAAAAATTCATTGTATTTTGTCCTTGAATTCAACCAATCATGTTAGCAATTGCAAAAGTGTACAATATGTACTTAGTTGGAA
>JAOTQE010114344.1:0-13010 GCA_025631205.1 Nesometra sesokonis
TCTCTGCAGTTCAGCGCAAATCACAGTGTAACCAAATAAAATGCCACTATTTTGTTGTTGTTGTTGGTGGTGGTGGTGGTGATGGTAGTGGTGGTGGTGGTGGTGGTAGTGGTGGTGATGGTAGTGGTGTTGGTCCTGTGGGGTTGTGATGGTGGTGGTGGTGGTGGTGGTGGTGTTATCACTTCTTTGATCCCCGGTTTGAATACATTTCTACGTTTGCGTTTCGCCTGGGATTGAAATAATATACAAATAATGAATGTTTATAAGTGCGATGGACAGAATATTTCATGAGGTGAAAGATGAAATGATCCTTTCAGCGAGGCGTATATGTATATATATATTTATGTAGCTTTCAACTTCTACTGAAGCCTTGATCACGTGATGTTGATTGGTAACGTTATCAGTCAACTTTCTCAGCAGGAATTTTGAACTCTGTGCCGGCCCCCAGTTCTCTTCCTCAGTAGATTTGTCCAGATAGGGGAAAGGTTTTATCGACCACAAACTTTATTCAAGGAAGGATTAATAGTCCTGATATAAACTCCCCGTTCAATCAACGCCCATGGCACATGACACCAGAGCTCTCTCCCACGTTGGAATATACCCGGATTTAGCTATAATGCATTCTGCTTATGCTCACGGAAAATGATTTTACACACCTAGAGGCCCAGGTATACGGATATCGATAACAAAACGAGAATTGGTTATTATTATGTCACTAAATATCACTATTCTCAAAAGAATTATTTTCGTAAAACAGACGTTTTCGGAATCATTCTAATTTGGTTTATTTCGTGATGTTGCCTATCGCCAACACAGCGGATCATGCATTCTTGGCTTATGGCGTCGGGCTAAATATTCGATGGCACTCCGCTGTGTAGGCCCCGCTGGAATTCCAATGTCCTGTAGGTCTAAAGCCTAGACCTAATTAACGTAGCGAGAACGCGAACGAATCATACTACAGGCTTAGCCAGGTGATTCTAAGAAAAATTCGTGGAAACAGTAGGCAATAAAAGAAACTAAATACATAACAGACATCCGTCAAAATAATCAATATAAATTTATCTTAAAAATCAAATATTTTCGGGATTTTTTGGTCTCCAAACGGAGAGATGTTTCTAAATGTAATACTGTGGTCACCATTTTTTAACGTACGCTGCTGCAGGCATTCCACTAGGCTTAGACACCAGGCATTGATTGCGTGCACTCTTGTGGCGGACGTCTCTGCTGCTGGAAAGCAGCTAAGTAGCCGACGGCCGGAAGTGTTAATGCTTGAATTCTCTATTATACGGGCTGAACAATGAAACCGGTCGGATGTCTATTGTTTTTGACAAAAACAAAATGTCGGAAAATTTGATCACATACATACACACACATATCAGACGAATGCAATAGTCCCTATGCATGCAATGCATAGGAACTAAAAAGCACATTTAAAAAAAGATGGTTATAAACAACCGACTTAGCACTATCAATTCACAGTCATAAATAGTAGGCCTACCACTGGAAAAGATGTTACAAACTAATAAATTAATTTTCTTAGAAGAAAACCCTTTACTTTCGTGAGCCCTTAATTTTCGCGAATTTCGCGATGAACCGACCATCGCAAAATTTAAGGGCACGCGAAGATCGCGAAAATGTATTGGTCAAAAACGATTGCGAAAACAGGTTTTTACTAAAGATGTCATATTGTATAAAATAAATGATCGCTTTTTGTTTAAGTGTCAATCTCTCACAAATCACGATAAAAATACTACAATCAAACAGTAAACATATGATCCCCTACGAAAGAGGGCAGAGTAGGCCCAATTGAGTAGGCCTATCGCTGCTATCAATACGATTATGATTGCCGAAATCGGGACCCACCACGGCGTGGTAGTCTCCGACAAACAGGAGTCCGATATAGAGGCTGAGAAAATCGTCTAAAAACATGTTTATTTCGTGAAATAATAAGTTTGTTACTATTCGCATCTCTTATATGAGTTTTGTCTCTCAACATCTCCTTAATCGATAAATAAATCCATAGTTTGAAAGGAAATTTCAAGCGAAGCCACAGAGCGCAGAATTTTGTTCTCAGATGACAAGAAAGGTGGCGCTATACATCCAGGTAGCTTCTCTCTCGGTTCAGTTTACAAACATCATGGGCAAATAAAAAATGATTTTAAACTAAAATAAGATGACGAATCACATTTTTGAAAGCAGACTTTTGTCATAAATGATCAATAAACGATCGCAGCCTAATGGAGGACTGGAATTCTACGTGGATGTTGATGAAAAAATCGTGGAAATTGTCACGCAAAATCGGCGTAAGCTAGGCTACTGCCTAGCGATTCGAAGAATAACGAAACAAATCGGTAAATCATTCATAGAGGTAGGGAGATCGGACCTAAACTTTGTTATTATGGACAATTTTCAAAACTAACATCATCGTAAACACCAAAGAAAATTTTTTGAGTGTAAGTTTCTTTTTTATCTAAGTAAAAAAAAACGTATATCGGGTGGCCCAAAAAAACGTCACTAAATTCAAACCCCTCTTACTCCCATATGCAGTAAACTAGCTTCTTGAAAATCTGCATACATACACAGTTAGCTATTGCCTATAAATTAGCAAAGTTCAAAGGTCTTTGGTTGAACCGTTTTGTCACATAGAAAATTTTAAAAATTTATGTCAAATTTGGCGTACCGGATTGAAAGAAAGTTTAACTTCCTTCCACCAAATGCTCGATATGTCCTCTATGCTGATCACAAACTGTGGAAAGTCTCTTTTTTTCATGAAGAAATGCCTAACCTCATCCAGAGCAGGGAACAGTAAATTACACTGTTCCCTGATCCAGAGATTCCTTCAGACTCGGGCTATTTTTTTCTTCAGTTCATCTAGAATTTTTTTTTTGAAACACAGAATTGTGCCAAGGATAAAGACTTCTGCAGGCAGGAGACATTTTGGCACTCTGCCATAAGTGACACCTGCCATCTGGCACATCATTTTTTACTTCACATTTTATTCCTTTCACTTTGAAAAAGTGTCAAATGCAGAACATTGCCATTTTCAGCATTTAATGACAAAGACCCGATGGACATATTACCAAATTTTCAGCCTTGTCAATTTAGAAACAGAGCTAGTGAAGTTTGAAATAAGTGACGTTTGTTGGTGGCCACCCGATATATTATTACGTACCACTACAGTTTCAACCTTCCTCGAAGGTCATCGTCAGGTGAAATAAACAAAAGTTTATAAACAAAATAACAGTCATTGTCTCTAACATAAAGGGTAAAAATCGCGAAAATGTTATTTATTAAAAAAGTCTCATCGCCAAAATAAAAGGTTGCGAAATGTTTCAAATCGTGAAATCGCGAAATTTTAGGGCCGCAAAAATAAAGGGTTTTACAGCTTCAATGATATTGCTGATTAAAAGTTTAACATAACATAAATGGTTCACAAGGTCAAACAAATTAATTTTTAAACACCAACATGTATTAGTGTAAATTTAAACTTTTGGCAATACCAAGCAAATTTACTGACCTAATTGAGAGTTGCATCAACTTTCACCAAACGGCGGCCATCTTCAGAGTGACTGCTCTGTAGCTAAGCAATCCTCTCACTGGTAGGTGGGCGTCGTAACAGAGTCGTATACGTGACTAAGTGGGCCCCTTTGTCTCGGTTCATGGTCTTGTCTCCTCTCCGTCTGATCCATATAGCCTCCTTGATGCAGCTCAGTCTTTGCTATGATATATTATCTATACTGAGTCATGTATACGACCCTGTTGTTAGGGGACTGTAATAGGCCTACAAGTAGCCAATATTTACAGCGACCGCTATCTACCGGTGAGTGGATTGCTTAACAACAAAACCATTACTCAGAAGATGGTCACCGTTGCTTTTTGTTTCTTTTTCTGTTGTTGATGTTGCTGCTATAATATGTTCTATTTTTCCATTTTCTGTCACATTTCAGTTTTTCAGTTTTATTTCTGTTTCTTCCTGTCTTATAGAATACGTTGGCTGATATAATGGCTTCATCGATAGAATCGGTATACGGAACTAAGTACACCATCGGAAGTATTTCCCAAACTTTATGTACGTTGTAGTTACTGTTTTTTAAAACTTCTTTTTAAAAACAAGAACACATATAATATCTGAATGTTATTATGTTCCTTTGTTGGCATTAAACTAGGCAAGTTTCTTAACTTCAAAGAACACAATTATGATTTAAACAACAAAATTAAAAATAAAGCTGATATTGAATTTAAGCTCCGACACTGTGTCCCTGAGAGAATATTGTTTATCAAATTTTCTACCTATGAATTGTTGATGATCTTCATCGTAAAATACTAACAAAGTGTGACAGATATCCAAGAAGTTTAATTCAAACGTTACAAGAATTTATGACGTAGGCCTATTCATTTTCGTTTTCGCATTTCGTGAATTGCGAAATCTCTCCATAATATTACTTGCATATTCCCCAGTGGCCCGTAAATGCTAGGTACACTGTAAAAAAATTCCGTAAATTTACGGGAAAAGTCTTCGAAGCCAGGATTCCAAGAAAATCCCGTAAATTTTTTGGGCATTTGTAATTTTGTACAGTACTTTTTACGGACATTAACTGTTATACCCTCTATTAGCCAAGATGCCAAGAAAATCCCGTAAGTCTACGGGTAAATTTTCCTAAATTTTTACGGAATTTTCTTGGCATCATGGCTGCCAGGACTTTTCCCGTTTTTTTACAGTGCAATTTTTTTACAGTGTATTGTTTAAACATGCACGCGCATCTGTTTCCATAGGCCCATGCAGTTGTGTTCCAATATAAATCCTACAATGTTAATATTGTTGTTCAATGTTGACTACTTTGTTTTTATTTCAGACGCCGCCTCCGGCAATACTGTCGACTTTGCCTATTCCGATGGAGTCGAATATGGATTTATCATTGAACTGCCTGATACGGGAAATTATGGATTTCTGCTACCAGAGGAAGATATTATTCCGACCGGTATCGAGACATATACAGGTCTCGTTGCTGTCCTTACATACCCCCTTTCTACCTAAGTAATACTGTATTATATTATTATACCGGTACATATTATATAGATATATAGAAATAGTCGTTTTTGAACACTTTGGAAATTATTTCACTTTTCCCAGAAGCATCTTTGTTAAAACAATTTCTCTCCTCTTCAACCCCCTTTCGGTAAAACCTTTTGCGTTCAATTCTTGACCAGCCGCGGAGAAAACATTGTGATTTAGCAAGACAAGTGCCGATTTGGCAGAAGAGATTCTGTGATGCTATAGGCCTAGTCAAACCATTTTTCAGACGAAACTTGATTTGCGCGTAGGTACAGTGTGGGCTCTACTCATGCCAAATGACGGGTAATGCAATGTAAATGTATTTGAAACAAAATAGTTTTTTGATAGTATTTAGAAATATCAACGAACGAATTTTAACTAAATTAAGATTAGAGTTAGTAAAACTAGTAATCAAAAGGGAAGGATGGTAAAATATATACTGAGATGAAAAGCTCTGGTTAAAACTATGGGTCCCAATGTGACTGCAAATAGTACATTTGCAGTCACTGACGGACCCATAGTTTTAATCCAGAGCCTTTCATCTCAGTATATATTTGTTTCATATACTGGATTTATACATTCTTGTTTATTGAGTTTAGTGCAGCGCTTAACACTGCGGTCGCAACCGGTACCAGCGCCGGGTCACATTAGATGGCGTCATCTGGTGGTGAAATTGCGACAGAATCTGTAAATAGTCTTTAACTATTTACGGATCCGTAAATATTAATATGGTGGTTGGATTATGTTTGATCATGTGGCACGCTTTTAACCAATCAGTGAGCAAGGATAAATCAATCCAGTATATAATGTGATAAATAGAAGTGAAAGAATGTGTAGATTAGGCTCATTACAAGAAATCGTAGACGAATATCATTTTACGTTAATTTGCCCTTAGATATTAGGAAGGTTTCGCAACTACGAAATAAAAAACGGATACGTCATAAATTATTGTAACGTTTGGATTGAACACATTGAATATCTGTCAAAGTTGGTCAGTATTTTACAATTCGTGGTTAGAAAATGTGATAGATTTTTGAAAAAATTTAACAACTTTCAAATATGGAAGTGTGACGTATCTGTTTCGCTATTGTATTTCGTAAATTTGCAAAAATTCCTTATTAAATCGAGATTTCTATACAACGATAGTGACAAATTAAATTAAGTTTCTGTATTTAACGTCTACTGGAAATTCAGATCTTATTTTAAGTTTACAAAATGTTTATTTTACTCTTTTAAACGTAGAAACAAATGTTTAAATTACATTAATATTTTAGTTATGAATTGCATGTTTATTTTGGCCTATAATGAATAATTGTTTCTTGGATTTTATGTGGTTGGTTGTACGGTTTAGGTTATGCTTGGGTGTGCTAAAATACATGAATTGTTACTGAGGTTGATATTGAATAATTCCATTTCCAACTACAGTAGTGAGCTGCAAAGACTTAATTAGAAGCAAATAGCGTGCTGGATGTGTGTATGTCTGCCTGTTTGCAGCGTAACTTCAAAAGCAATTGGGGTTAGTCATGGCAAAATCACCAAGTTGTCGTACAGGAAGTTATTGAGAAATAAGTTTTAAAAAATATACAAAATACAAAGTATATTTGTGTATACTTTGTTTAATAACTTCAGCTGCACATGTCCGATTTTGACAATTGACCCCTCGTTTTAAAGCTTATGAAAAGTGTAATATGGTTTTAACAATAATTATTTTTTTAATTTCAATTTAAAACTTGATGGTTTTGCCGTGTCATGCCTCATTGATAATTTCTGACGAAATTGTCAAGGAGGTTTACAAATTACCTAAAGAAAAATTGATTTTATTTTGGTGAAAATCCTGGTCGCATGAGACTGTGGGCCTCCTGAAAACATACGGTATGTAGTTTACTATCTTTTACTGTGACTTCACGCTACTCTGGTTTTTCATAGAAGGAAATCATTGGCCAGTTCGCAGAAGAATTGTATCCTTATTGTAAAACAACCAATCGCCGCTGCTGTACCTTTGTGGTGAACACGTTTACCTTACAATCTGAAGTTTCAGTGTTCGAATCCACCTTTAACGGAATTGTCCAAAAGGATAACACTATGATGCTTTTAATGTTATGTATTGTATAAGAACCAATCAGCACAGTACATTGGTGCTTAACATCCCTACCTTCCAGTCTAAAATCCGCAAACAAGAACAGTGTGTACAGAATTTGTAAACGGTTATGGCTGTATTCACATTATATGAACACAAAAACATGGATCATTTCATCTCATAAGTCGTAAAGACGTCAATGTTCTGACTCTAGAATCGCACCATAGAAATTTAACATCAAGAAAGCAATATTACAAGGTAAAACACTCTCTGTCTTGTTCATTGTTAGAATCATAAACAGGTCATTAGTTTGCTTGAACTGGAACTAAGATTCACAGTAACACCAATGAGGTTTTGCTATCCGCATAGATAATATGCAGGTGTTATGTAAATGTTATGTTGAACCAGATAGATCAGACTCAGGAGCTTTTTGGCATTGTGGACACATGGTGTAAATGTCTTCTAAATGCCAGAAATAAAACCGAGGTTATGACATACAACCTCCAAGACCATGCACACTATTTACAATAGGAAATATTACTAAATTACTATAGAGGGTCAATTACCTAAAATGCATGGACTCATTGGTGAATTTATCTGAGCTAGACAGATAAAGCTGGCATGTGTTATATGTTTACATGAAATGTCTGAACGGTATGAAAATTTATAGCTATTGCAATTGTTGAACAGGGGTTCTTCTATAAAGTATTGAATACTCGCTCTTGAAGACATCATTTCTAAGAAACAGTTATGAATGATTGCTAAACAAGAATGTTGCGTGTGGTGTTACATGACAGTTGCCAAAAGTCAGATAAAAAGTCTTCTGTAGCAAGACATATGCAGCAAACTGGCCATTCAAAAGACAACAATCTTGTTTTGTGGTAGCAAACACTAACACTAGTCAAGAGGACATCTCGATGAAGACATTCAAAGGACTATGGAACAACTTAACAATACATTGTTAAAATTGCTGACTGGATGGGGAATTGGATGATTATTGGTTGACAGAAGTTTCTATAACTAGTGGTTCTGGAATACGGTAGCATATTCAAACTACCTAGGAACAAAATGATATGCCATTTCTAGTCACTTGGAGAAAAAAAAAACATTCCATTGCACTAAATACGATTAGTTATGTTCTGTAAAATTGATACAAATATTAAGTTTTTAAATTTAACCCTAAATTGAGATATTCGAGATACAAGACTAGAATAAAAAAGTCATAAAAGACATTACCAGTCATTTTTTAGTAGTAGGCGAGGTTTGCTCATATTTGTATTTCTATACAGTAATAGGCCTATGAGATAAAAGCAGGTTTCAAATTAGTAATTATGGGCAATTAAAAATGATGTGTTAAAATGTAATTGTTAAAAAAAAGTAAAGTTCAAAAGTATGCTTCTAGAATTATCTATAAATTGTCCCCATTAAGATAAAAATCTTGCACGTTTTGAAAACCTGAAAATTTTAATCAATTTTGTGTCCATGCGATAAGTAGTTACGAAGATATGTCAATACAAAGTCAAAGGTCAAATGATCAGAGGTGTTACTTTGGGTCATTTTTGAACATACTGTTTCACCATAGGAACAAGTTAACAATAATTTAAGATCAAACCCATGATTCTACAATCAATGGTTACCGAGATATGAGAATCTCAAATTTTCCTAAAACTGTTTTGGTAAACGCCCTCATGATTTTCCCAATATTTATGGACTGGATTATTCCATATCAATATTCAGAATTTAAAACAAAACACCATCATCTACTCAATATTCAAGGTCATTTGAGATTATGTGTATCATTATAGTTAATTAAATACAAAAAAAAATGCAGCATGCGATTATAATGATAATAATCATTCTTTTGATTCAATATTTTGTCACATTTCATCAATACAAATGGTACAATCAAATCCATTCGTTATGATAATAAAGTATACAATTTGCCACAAAAATCAGATTTAGATGTGGTCTAGAAGTGGAGTTCGATGTAAGTGCCTACTATTCTGGAATCAAACCAATCAAACCGTGTTACGTTTTAACGCTGTTGCTACGTCGAAATTATGCCCCAAGCTTCAGAAAAGTTTTCAATTTATCAATAAATGGAAGTAAATTTAATCAAAATATAAAGACATTGACAACATAAAATATATGTGACATATGTAAATAATTTGTATGACAAAAAAGTTAAAAATACAATAATTTTAAAACAGTTACTGTATAATTATTTATCTTACATGTTTGTGACGAAGGCTGACAAAATTAAAATAGTAGGTGCCTACATGGGACTGTAATTCTAAAGTGTTAACTCCACCATCTAGCCGTAAATAATAAATCTATGAGTTACTGTCTGATTTTTTCTTTAATGCTTTGGGACTTATTGACATCACAAAATGAATATTGATTTCTAAAATCGGTTTGTAATGATTCATTAAAAGCTGTGTATTGGTAGCATCCATACCTAAATTTAACAGTGATTTTAGTGTCGAACCATCTTCTGACCCAAACACGTACTGTATCATTTAAAGAAATAAATACGTACCGTTTAAATCTATATTTAATCGTTTAAAACTAGCGTCATTTCATTCGGGCAACTTCCCGAAGCCATTAGCCCTAACCATAAAACATTTTCTACTTTAGATGAGGCCAACAGGTTCGGATTTAATGGAGGCAGGACCGCTTCCGGAAAGTAAAATATATCTTGCAATATCTTTATAAAAAAAAAATTAAAACGAAAAATATTCAGCAATCAAGAATTAATCCGTTAACACGACCCTGAAGCCATTTCCGGACCAAAATTTCTGGGGGAGCATGTCCCAAACCCCATAAAACATTACCGTACCTTTCCACCCCACCCCCGCCCTCTTTTTCAAAAGCCTGCATCCGCCACTGGCCAGGTTTTCGTTTACATAATTATAAGTGATAGGGAAAGTAATTAATTTGTTGAACTCTTAAATAACAAAACTATAGGCCTACATAGACATTTTGAATGTTGTTCACTCTTCCACCGTAAGTGTACTCGGCCCAGTGGTCGCTGAAGCGGCATTCCTGGAACATTTGCCAGCTATTTTGCATATAATAAGCCTGAAGGTGAATAACGTATGTCCCTTAAACGGTAATTGATGAATTCAAAATCATTATTCAGTAGGCTGTCTTTTGGAACACGTCACAATTCTCTACAATCGCAGAAATAACATTAATATTTATGGTAATTTTTTATAAATTAAGTATTTTCAAAGTAAAAATTTGTTTACGGTAATATAAATCATACAGATTTTGCTATTTCACTAAGCCAAATGGGCGTACATAGGTTTAGTATTTACGTTGGAGGAAGGTCTACTGTAAGACAACAGTCGGTAAGCTGAGATGCATCTTTTAATAATAAATGCCATTCCAAATGATTAGACTTAGCTAATAGATTGTAAGCGGAATACATTTATTTATGCTTGTTTAACTAATTGTCAACCGTTTAATATTCTTTTCAAGCAAGTACCCGTATATTTACTTAAACTCGTCATTGTTGCGCACTGTTACGGGCAAGACAACTTAGTCATAGAGTTTAGTTGTCTGATTATTTGAGAAAGGCGGGATGTTGGTGGTGTGCAACTGGGCCTGGGCGGTGGTCGTCTTATACCTGTCTTCTGTAACTCAAGGAGGCCAGGTGTATACAAAGTAAGTAGGCCTGGCCTCCATCATCATAACTAGACATACTTTCCACAATCTTTTGATCTTTTGCTCTTCTGCCATATCAACTTTTCGAAACTGACAGTTCTGCTTCATGCGTGTTTAGTAGGAAATAACAGTGTCTTGCAGTTGGTATTAAACGACCTCCATGGTATTCTTACCGTGAATACATCTTTCCTTCTGTACTGAATGTCTTGATAGAATTTACGTGAAAGGGTTATAGGCCTAGGTATTCTGTCTGTATATCTTTCATTCTTTACTTAATAGTATTTCGCCGTACAATTAACGTTAATTTAGCCTATGCATTTATTTGATAGATCAAACAATTTGAATGCGCATCTGCAATATTTGGATAAAACGTTAATAACCTTCTCTCGAGCTCAGTAAATATTGAAGTTACCGTAGTTGTTAACGTTTTTCACTTATGATCACTTTTGATTATATTAGGCCTATCACCCGTTAACGTTTATGTTTACGTTCCGGTGAAAACCATACCGAATGTATACCTGCCAGCTTTCACGCATTATTCGCGAGTCTCACGCATTTAAGCCTATGTGGACGTCTCACGCATAATTTTTTTTTATCACGCATTAAAAAAATTCTCACGTTTTTCTTTTTTTTTTTTCTTTTTTTTTTTTGTTAGATCGAAATCGGCGAAAATGTGGCCCAGTACCGGTGTTTGCCACATTCATTGGCACCAACAAATTTTGGCAGGTATACCATGGAAGAAACATTAAATTCGCCCAACATTCACGTATGGTTCACGCAAGTGGTATATATGCTCATTGATTGCCAAAACTGTAAACATTTCAAATTCTTTCTACAACGTGTCACGTATCCAAGCATCCTTTAGACACTGGTCACGTTCCTTTCCGAAAACTATAATTAAATCATCAACACGCTGAAGTGCGACGTTGTGTTTGAGACTGGCGATGAGCCCTACTAATTTTTGCCTATAGAGGTGCTCTCTGGTGCACTCTTAGAAGCACAAATTAATTTTTAAAATAAAGGGAAAATAAACAAAATTAGTATTCCAAAACAGGAGATTTTGCACAAGAAAAATATAATAATAATTATAATGCAAAAACACTTCTAACGCGCCTATTAAAGTTAAAACCTTAACTTGCCACCGGCGCCAAGAGAGAAAGAATATTGAAACAGTTACAGTAAAAATGTAAAAGTTGCAACAGATTACAAAAATAGGTAGGGTTTAAGTTCAGACAAAAATAACTGAGGATTTTTAATGTCACGAATGTAGACTAGAAGAGAGTTCCAAAGTGTAGGTGCAGCAAAAGAAAAAAAAATATAGCTCTTCTCTTTTCAAAAACAGAGGATTTTTTTGTAAATACTAATATATAATGTGTTTTTTTAATGAATGTGTTACGGGTATTAAGTAGGCGCGGATTTAGGGGAAGGGGCGCAGACGGCGCGTGCCCCACCCCTATTATCGGTAAAACGTAGTTTTCCCCTTAAATTAGGAGCGCCGGGTCTAAAATTGACCATTAAAAATAAAAAATAGATTATGGGCCATGATAACATAAACAGGTACAAAACCCGCAAAATCGGTAAATTACATTTTTTTTGTTGTCAAAATCAAAACCGGGAACCATGCCCATCCCTGAGAAAGTGCGTTCTCTTCTTTTTTGTTGCATCCAGGATCCACCCCGTTAACGAACTGTTGTTTGGTTTCAACCGTTAATTAAATGATTAATACAACAGTTGTTACGGCACATTTTGGTAAATTGCACATTTTGGTAAATTACCAAAATGTGGAGTTTACCATGCCCATGAAAACCCAGTTCCGTTTATCTATATTATATTTTATGTATCTCATTTGAGATCCGATGCCCGCCATTTTTGCACGGTAGAGATTGTAACTTTGTATCTTCGACCATGTCAATTGATCTAACACCAAATAGTGCTATTGGGTAGATCTACATAGACACACAGAGATAGTTAAAATGTTATCCAGTGTCTACTAGAATTAACAACTATTATTGGTTGTTGACGAAATTCAAACAAAGGCAAAAATTTGCATATATCTGGCCAACGTTATAAAAGCTTACGTTTTGTCTGTACGGTTTTCATTGCTGGTTTAGCCATAAAGGTGTACTGACGAAGTGTAGACCCAGAAACGGATCCGTCTGCAGATGAGGGCTTAATCCTAGTGGCTATTTGATTGATTTTTCCGATCTTGGT
>JAOTQE010114366.1:1375-13009 GCA_025631205.1 Nesometra sesokonis
ATAGATATGTAATAGCAATCAATAATTTACATATAGATATGTAATAGCAATCAATAATTTACATATAGATATGTAATTATACATTTTTGTATCAGGGAGAATACTAGATACTGTAGTGTTTTTTTTGCCCAACTCTGATGTGTAAATGTACAAAATACTCAGTACAGTTGACAATATTGTACAATAGGAAAAATTTGCAAGTTATTCTCGGGTGGGACTCGAACCCACAATCTCCAGGTAACTAGCCTGGCATCTGCACCACTAGACCACCAAGCTTGCACGTAGTGATTAGGGATAGAATTCAAGCCCAATAATCAGCGGGTACTGCAAGTCCGAGACTACTGTACCTTTCTTGCAAGGTCTGGAGAGGTGTGATTGATGCCTTTGAGGCAACATATTCAAAATTGAGATTCCATATTTTATTTGTTTTTGGGTGTTTGCACTGTTGACTGAATTAATAAATTCGTCTAGGCCTAGGTGTATACCTCCGTTAGTTATCTGATCGGAATGTCTAGGGCCTAGGCTAGTGCTTGTACTGCTGTGGGCTACCATCTTGAGAATTTGTAAATATCACAGTTGTTAGTGATGCCACTTTGCAAAATAGTATAATACTATATCTCAAAGTGATGTCATAAAAGTGACGTCACTTTGCTAAATAGTATGCATAGAAGGAATATTCTTAATCATCTGGTGCTCTTTCAAACAATCAATGCAGTTTACAGTTTGATGTACAATATAATACTTCTTAATCTTTCCTAGAATAAATTATAGCAATCAATAATTTAAATAACATATTTAATTTATTACTCTTTTCTACATAAAAAATCTAAAAAGAATAAAATTGTCAAATAAATAACAATTTTCTCCTGAAAACTAGAATTATCAAAGCGACATATGCTTAGGTATGATTACACATCATATGTTGTTAATAAAAATTGCTTACACACATTACATTATTGTTGTATAATAGTAATGTAATTTAGCAATGAAACATTAAACTCTTCAAAGTTCCTAGTGTATTGTAAAATATTCAATTGCTACTAAACCAAATCTCTCAGGTGCAATGAAAAATAAAATGATGCTAAAGTTTTTGTCATCGGTAGTCAGTCTGTCTGCCTCTGGATGTAATAGGTATCAATATTTATTACACGTTATTTTTACAAAATAAACATTGTTAAAAGCTTTATGGTAAGATGAATTTATTAAATTTTAATTTAATATTATAATTAATATTTAGGAACATCATCATTAGTCAGAGAATATAACCCACAGATTTATTTGTTTAATCAAAGAGATCTGAAAGTAATAATGTTAATAATTTTTATTTGTAGAGATTTCTCCTTTTCTACACACTTGCAGACTTTGTTGGTTGCATATTATTATTACTGCAAATGTAAACTAAATAGTAGAAACCATATTTTAATTTCATTGTAAAATTAAGCAGAGAGACTGAATCATCATGTTTCTATGGAAACTACAGACGATTCAAAGAGATTAAAATTTGTAATGAACTCGGTAAGATTGTGTTTGATTTGCAATTGCATGAATTCTGACTTTAGAATTTCTTCAACGATCCAATATCCTCATTGGTGTTTTCATATTGAATTCCATCAAGATTATCATTTACTATAGGCCGACAGGTGGAAAATTGGAAAAATAAGCCAAAAGCATTCTAATTACACTTTCATAGAATTTTATGCATTATGCTTCAATACATGATTTGAAAATATCAAAAACCAAGAAATTCACTGATTAAATTTAAAATATTAAAAAATTATCCATGGAGTTGAAAAATACACCATAATGAATAACATTTAAATATATTAAAATTTTTACATAATAATAATAATAATGATAATGAAATAGTGCATTTATATACACGACAGTATCCATCTAGAAGATGCTCATGGCGCTGTAGACCAGATGTTACACATTCTTATGACTTTCTACTCCCCTAAGGGTCATGTCATGTCATGCAGCTAGTACTGGGTTGTACCTGCACTACTTCAGCTGTCCACGGCAGAGGTCGTGCATGAACCAGTACACCAGGGGTAGCCCCCTACTTGTCTTGAAATATGTACTGGGTTTTTTATAGTGCACATGAGCCGTCTGTGTACACTGGGCCTACAGTTTATAATCCTTTCCGAGAAGACTTGTTCCACCACCAGAATCATAGTGGGAGCAGGCCTCGAACCTGTGCTGTTTATGCATGTTTCACGGTTCCCCTGCCTTAACCACGTGGTCATACAACTCGCACAAGTAGTATAATTATATGTAGATTTGTAATATATAACAAATTTTAAAAACTTAAAAATGTAAAAATGAAATCAGTGGTAGAAAATGATATAAAGAATAAAGAGTGGAACAAATCACTAAAATAATTTTTGTAATAGTTACCTTTAGTGCTGCCCTTGACCCTAATGGTATCCCATCATCATATTTGCCAGTTAATATTCCACTAGCCAGGGGCGACCAAGTGATTGTCCCTAAGCCTATCAAACAAGTAGAAAATCATTAATGTAACTTGAGCCGCTTTCACACAGAAAATACCACAATGTTACCATAACCATGCCGGCATTATTGCTGGTCTAAACCCTTTCAGACAGAAGGTCAAATTCCGGCAATATAACTGTTTTCTGTGTGAAAGGGTCCAAGTGAAAGGCATAAAATTGGCAGTCTTAATAATACAGGTTTACAACTTTAACTTTTGCTTAATTATGCTTCAGTGTGTAAGCAGGAATTACATTGTGGAACCTTCCATACACATCCAGCTTAAGGCAGTGAAAGTAATTCAATGGTAAAATGTCTAGGGTCTGAGGTGGTCTATCAAATGCCGGCACTGTTGAAGGGAAAATACCCTTTAACACTAAAGCCGGCATTCAGGAATTACTGCAATATTACCAGTTTATAGTTCTGTGTGAAAGGGGTTTTAGTTTACTTAGCATTTATTTATAGTCGAAGTAGTCAATTGGTTAGGACACTCGTCTGTCATGCCAATAAACAAGTTTCAATTTTCAGGGAGAATGGCTCACAGTTCACTTACAGTAGTTCTGAGTACCTGATTTAATTACTGTACTGTATACCTACCAGTGAGGGTTAAAAGGCAGTATGGAATGGAACTGGCCATCCTATCACATACTGTAATGCTGAAGCCTAGTACAATGAGCTCTTAACAGCTCAATCCCAGACGCTCACTGTTGATTATAAGCCATCTTTTGACATTTATAAATACTAAACTACATTGTAACTAAACACCATAATATGTAAAATACAATCTTCGGTAATATGACTGTTTCCTGTATGAAAGGGTCCAATGGAAAGTCGTAAAATTAGCAATCTTAATTAAAAGAGGCGATGTTTTTACAATTTTTTCAACTTCACCAGGTAAGCCAGCATTATACAGTGGACTTTTTCACATACACCAGGCCTACTAGTAATATTAATATAACGATATTATGTCTAGGGTCTGGGCTGTCTAACAAATGCCGGCACTGTGCCGGTATTGATGGGAAAGTACCCTTTCACACTAAAGCCAGCATTCGTGAATTACCGCAATATTCCTGTTTGTATGTCAAAGGGGTCCTAGTGAACATGACCGGTCCAGTGTGAAATATTCTACTCAACAAGAAATTATGTATTCATAAATACACATGACCTAATTCTGTCAAGCTAGAAAGATCATTTAAACCGATGATTTATCACTCAATTGCAATTATCAAAAGTTCAAACCTATTTTTCTGTTGATATCTGGCAGATACTTTTCCACTTTGTCTCTGTTAAAAAAATGGTATTCTGCTTGTTCTAAAGTGGGTGGGATTAGGTTGAATTGCCTGGCAACGGAATAGGCCTCCATTATTTCCATGTTGCTCCACCTTGAAGACCCCCAGTACATAGCCATCCCATTATTTATACAATACGTGAAAGCTCGAACAATTTCTGAAAAATAAAACATGTTCAAATTGGTGTTGTATATGTACAGAATTATAGACACTAAATATATGAATCTGAATCTGAATCTATTATTAGCAACAAGATCATCATTGAAGGCTCATTTCATGGAAATGCCATTGTTTTTGGAGTCCAACCCATCTAATTCACTCCTAAAAATTAAAAAGAAGAATGCATATCAAATGGCAGCAACAAATACTCAAAAAGCAACCATACTATGTTAATTTAACCATCGAGCATGGAGCATATTTAACCCTGTTATTTTCAATTCATACCATTCTCCTTGTTGTATTTTTATATATTTCTTGGCGTTTTAATTCAAGAAAATATAAATTGGACGGGTCATCAAAAATTTATCTCAATTAAAATCTCCAAATATATAGGTGTGATAAGCAAGTTAAAACGTTTTTTTTCCACAAGACATTTTAGTTTCACTGTGCAACTCATTTTTCTTACCACATTTAATGTATTGCAATATTATTTGGGCAGCGGATTACCCCTCAAACTTACAAAAAACTTTAATCCTCCAAAAACGTATTGTTCGTGTAATCACCCTCTCACCCTTCAGAGCTGAATTTGAACCTTTGTTTAAAAAACTCAAAATCTTAAAAATTCAGGAAATACATAAACTTCAAGTTCTTTCATTTATGTTCCAATTTGTTAATAATTTATTACCAACAGCTATATCATTATTTATTCTACACGTCAAACATCTCATACTTATAAAATAAGAAATCCACATAAATTGTATATTCCTTATGTAAGACTCAGAAAAAGTCAATTTTTTATTACGTTTTCTGGTCCCACTGAGTGGAATAACTTAGATGAAGTTAATGTTAATTTTCTCACCATTAATGAATTTAGAAGACATATGGTTAAATTATATTTATTTAGTTATAAATCATAAAATAATTGTGCTATTAATGTTTCGTTGGTGTAATGTAGTTTTCTGTTTCTGTTTAGTTAAGGGTCAATATGAGACAAGTTTTTCTTCTAGTTTTGATCCTTGTAGTGGTTGTATTTGTTCAGTATTCAAATTCTATTGTTTCCTATGCAGTATTATGTTATGAAATTGTAACTATTGTAACCATTACTAAATAAATATTGATTGATTGATTGAACATGTTCAAATAGGTCACCTTAACGGCTAGCGAAGCTCTCATTTTATTTTATTTTGTGAAATATTTGAATGAATATATGAATAAATAAATGCATGAATCGATATATATGAAAGAAAATATAAATTAACAAATATAACGAATAAATGGGTGAATGAATATATGAACAAATGAGTGAGTGAATGAATGAATGAATGAATACATAAATGAAAAGATAAATCTATGAATGAATATATGCTAGCTAACTAGCTACAGCTAGAATGAATGAATAAATGAATAAATAGATGTATGAGTATAAAAACGAATAGATGAATAAATAGATGAATGAACGAATAAATAGATGAATAAATGAATGAATAGATAAATAAATAAATACATGAATGAATAGATGAATAAACGAACAAAATATATGAATGAATAGATGAATGAGTCAATGAATGAATGAATACATGAATGCATAGATGGATGAATAAATGAATATAGTAATAAATAGATGAATTATGAATAAATGAATGAATGAATATACAAATAAATGAATACATTATTGAATAAATTAATAAACTACAAATGAGGCCAGTCATGGCAAACCCACCAAGTTGTCGCACAGGAAGTTATTGAGAAATAAAGCCAATAACAACAGGATATATAAACAAATACAAAGAAAATTTGTGTATATTTTGTTTAATAACTTCAGTTACACTTGTCCGATTTTGATAATTGACCCCTCATTTTAAAGCTTACGAAAACTCTAATATGAATTTAACAATAAATCAATTTTCAATTTTCCTACAACTTGGTGGTTTTGCCATGTCATGCCTCAAATGAAGTAAGTGCTATGCTTTCTTCTAACTTAAAATATACAGTATGAGCATTAGAAATTAATGTAATAAAAACAACATAGATCTTTATTATCCCATAGAACATTTAAACTTCCTGTGATTAAACCTGAAATATTAGATAATAAAATTTGTTTTTCTTTCTCAAATGTTCATTTTACTGTCAGTTTCAAATAAATTAATTAGAAATGAGAAATAGGAAGCACTGTTCAAGAAAAACAAAACAACACAGTTGCTAAATGCTGCGTCCATTTGTCAACATGGTCGTCAACGTGGTCATCTTTCGGCAGAAGTGGATTATAATTGATGCGGTTCTCAAGCAAGCCCAGCAAGCTACGGAAACGTTTGGAGGTTTGGAAAACTGACAGCTGTCCTACCACAGCTATGGCCAGAGAACTCCAGCAGGGAAACATTCACAATTATTTAGTCAGCAAATCTCTTGATATATATTGAGGGCTCCATTCACTAGAATACTGGATATAAATATATATAAGAAGTATGCTATAACATAATTTCAACAATATAGACTTTAATGGTCCTCCTAAATACCACTTGCCACAATAAATTATTAGCACCTGTAAATAATCTTATACGGTGATGAAAATAGCTACAAACTATGGATAAAGTCGGTGGGGGTGGGGGGTGGGGGTTGGTGTGGTTCCAGGTTTTGATTTCGACAAGCAAAAAAAATTTCCCATTTTGCGTGTTTTGGAATCCTGTATATATTATGCATGCC
Organism: Nesometra sesokonis; assembly: GCA_025631205.1. NCBI lineage: Eukaryota > Metazoa > Echinodermata > Crinoidea > Comatulida > Antedonidae > Nesometra > Nesometra sesokonis. The sequence continues at coordinate 8,014 of JAOTQE010114366.1, forward strand.
CCATATGTATTTTTAGGGTCACTTGTAGACCCAGTGCTCCCAATGTAAGAGGGGTACAACTAATTAATTTTGCCAATAACAGGGATGCGGCTCCACTCTAAATCTGCCCATCATCATAGGGTAAATGGGCTTTTATTGCTATAAGTGTCTATCTTGGGCTATTTATAGTTATCTGTTGGTAATTTAGCTGAAGATAATAAAAATTTGATAATAAAGGTTTAAATACCTGCTTTTTATTTAATGACCAAGATCTTCAACCATTGTATAACCTTATATGAAACATAACAAAGAAAATATAATAATAAATAAACAAGATGATCTTTGCAACTGCACCCTTGTACTAGGTGAAGCAAATTATTATACAAACACTAACAAAGCTTAGGATGTTTATGATTGCCAAGTGCAAATGATTCTGTGAGTGATTCAGTGCAAATTTGAGAACCTCTTGTAACCGTTTCTACTGAAAACACAAAATAATTAAAATTAATCAGTATTTGTATGAGTGCCCTTTTTATCTGCCCTTGTTGCAACTTATTTTCCCCTCAGCAAAAATCAGTTAAATGGTCACCATTCTGTGATAATTACATCCCCATTACCCATAAAAGAAGACGTCTCAATTTTGGGATGAGTTAATAAAATAATAATATGTGGGCGTCTGTCCGAAAAACATCTTATACGGTGAGCTAGATAATGGAAATCGCCTTCGGGGTCGTCCAAAACTGCGTTACAAGGATGTTATAAAACGTGACTTAACCTCTTTTGACATTCCATTGTCATCGTGGGAGGAACTGACGCAGAACCGATCAGCCTGGCATAGCCGACTTTACAAAGGATGTGCGCATTTTAATGCCACTTACATCAACTTTTGTACCAAGAGAAGAGAGCAGAGACATCGGAACTTCCCAAAATCGACATAAAGATGAAACTGCATGACAGTTGCCAACCAAATCATCGTACTCGATGCAAAGGCCAATGAATGAATGAATGAATATGTGGAGTTTTATAGCACATAATACTACTGTCTCTATGCGCTCGAGCACTGAAAATAAATAAGTTGTAATAATTGTTTCTTAGACCTAACTTTTCACTTGCTAGTGTGTTTAGAATTACAACCCCAAGTTGTACAAGTTTTGTCTCGCGATCACATTCAGAAGAATAGCACATTTTAGCAATGTTATTTCTTACTATTAAAAAAAAAACAAATCAATTATTTAAATAATGTATCAACATGACGATGATTTTGCCATGATTAAGCAATGTTGAGGCATGGCACTATAGGCGGCCATAAGGGCCATAATTTAAATCTCAACAAATAAAATATTAATCCAACAAATAAAGAACAAACCTAAAAAATTAAAGATAAACCCAATAAATAAAGACCAAACCCAACAAATTAAAGACAGTCTTTAATTTGTTGGATTTGTTCTTTATTTATTGGGTTTATCATTAATTTTTTGGGTTTGTTCTTTATTTGTTGGATTAATATTTTATTTGTTGAGATTTAAATTATGGCCCTTATGGCCGCCCATATGGCACGGCACAACAAACAATCTCAGGCCAAGCGCATAGGCTTAGCTTGAATTATATCGTTTCAGTGGAATGGTGAACGAAATGCATGATATACTGAATATACCACATGGAAATTATTTGCTGTTTCAACCCTCAATCCATAGCCTATTTTTAGTTATTTTTAGTATTTTTTTCAATCAGTGTTTTTTTCAAACTGATCTCAATTCTACTTCAAGAATATACTCGAAAAAATGACTTCTGGTAGAGTACCATGCAAAACACTAAAGAACTTGCCTTAAACACTACAAAAAAAGTACCTTAAAGGGTAGCTTCACCCAAAAAAATTATCTTCCTTATATGTTTTAGTTTATCATAAAAAGTATATTCAGCCCTGTTTCTGATTTTTTTACGATTCATTTTACCTATCATAATTATTGGTGAAATAGACGAAAATTGCTAAGTGGGGGGATAGTTCAAATTACAAGATAGAATCCCTATTCTTTTACATGCAATTTGTCTGAAAGAGGGGTATTTTAAATAAATTGTGAAAAATCAATGGTCGTTCTAAAAAAATATAGAAAAATACTTTTCTTGTGTGTTTTAACGAAAATTGTTCATTTCTGATGTTTTTATATAGTGTAAAGTAGCCGTTTTTATTTAATACAAAATTACCCACTTTGCTATTTTGTGTGTAAAAGAATAGGGATGAAATCTAGCGTTTATTTTTATATTTATTTTTTAATTCATGAGACTCAAGAGGAAAAATAATCCTAAAAATTCCCAAATAGGGCTGAATATACTGTTTATGATTAACTAAAACATTACGAATAATAATTTTTTGGGTGAACCTGACCTTTAAATAAAACAATTGGGCTCTAAGGAAGAATATGGTGTCACTGCACTTCCAGTCTCGCCCCTAATAATGTAATACAAGTTGCTAGACTTATTGTGGAGGCACATGCCTCTTCTAATTTAGGAGTTTTCGATTTGCACATACAGTACACTATACCGACTGATTCACAATCACGCCGTTTTGATAATCTGCGCATGTGTCAAGTGGACTAACAGGTCGACTGCCAAATTTGAGAACGTTTTCACATGCATTTTGAAGCTCGCTCTCTCTCTTCCTTAAAAACTGAGTAGACTTATGTCATAGCTCTAGAAACTCATCATGGCAGAGGACGATCTCACAGTTCTTGCTGCGATGCTTGAAATACCATCTCCTGGCTTGAATCATTGATATGATAATCTTTGTAATTGAAATCAATGTTTGATGGCAAATTATGGTTGTGTAAAATTGTAAACTCATCCTTGTCTATAACGTCACAAAATAAGCCTAAATAGAAATTTGGCATTGAAGATTTGCCTATGAAAGGCTATTTGAGCTATGAAACATAGGCCTATAGTCCGTGTGTGTTCAGACAAGTACCTCAACCTGCAAACCAGTGTGTTGGCAGCTTGTTAGAACTGGAAAATCCCTAATCACAAGGTAATATCATGTATTTTCACTAGCGTGTCAACATGAACGTCCAATTAAATCAAAACATTTGGATAATTAGTGGACTAGTACCAGTCAATTGCTCAGATTTCCACCCAAGTGGACGTCAATAGCGTCCATGTTCACTAAATCCAAAACTCCCTGTTAACTTGAACTGGTCAGCCTAGAGTATATGACCCAAAGCCATATAAATGTAATAAATATAATATAAATCAAAACAAACCAAAACACACAGTAATTAAGTTTAATTATGTTAATATATATTTAATAGTTAGAGGAATATAAAGTTAATTTAATATAATATAATAATTGTTTATTATTTGTGACCATAGTTCAAAGGGCCATCCTACCAAGGACCGTCAAATGGCTGAAAGTCATATATTTATTAGCAAAAAACAAACCAAACATTTTATTTTAGTGTTTAATCGGGACAAATGTATGAAAAATATATATTCTTATTCAGATTTATAATTATATTTGAAACTACACTTTTACATCACACGACATCCGATGCGTTTTAATACACAATACAAGCTACTAAACAAAACCTAACAGTACATATGTACGAAAAGAAAAACATAAAAGTGATAAAATTGACAATAAAAACTAGTTAAAAACGTATTTTAAGAAGAGCTGTTAAAATATAATATTAAAATTATTTAGACAAGTAAAATAATTAAAATTAACAATGAACCAAATTGCAACGTTGGATTAGTATTAAGTTAAAATAGTTTTTAGAGGCCATGTAAAATATGCAATAAAAACTGAAGCGTTTTAAAACATAATATAAAATTAATTTTAAAATCCAGATAAATCAATTCATTGTAGCTAGAATGTGAAAAAAATAAATGAAAATCGGATATAGCGATATTAAATGGACATGCTAAGATACTTTCGATCGATTTCAATTACTGACTAAATGAACAACTTAAAATACTATGTATGAACACTTAGAATAGACTTACGTAATTGGTATGCTCTCTTTAGATATGTTTTGCAGTACTTATAAAAAAATTGGCTAATTAATTCCCTGACATGATAATGTAAATATCAGATCAAGGGCAGTATTAAGTAGTTTGTTTACAGGTTTCCACCCAGCCACTGATGTTCCTTGAGTAGTAGGTAAAATGGGGGTACTGGGCCAGACCATATATGGTCATGTCACGTGACGTCACGCCTTACCTGGCAAAGGTAAAACCGTTAGCCAACAACTGTGTAAATGTACTGAACATACTCATTTTTACTAATGACAAGATTCTTTAAGTCGTTTTCATTTTTGACACAGCGTCGAGAGAGGGCGCTCGTCCGTTTTTTAAATTATCATATACGGTTGTATATGATAATTTGTACGAGAACCCTTTCCGCAAGCATTTTAATCCCTAAAACCTGGGCCATTAAGCCAATAATTGTATGGACGGTCGTCGGTCCACCAACCACGCGTGGAGCTTAGTTGTTTGTGTCTTAAATAGTCGTAAGTATCCGGACCATTAAGCCAATAATTGTATGAACGGTCGTCGGTCCACCAACCACGCGTGGAGCTTAGTTTTTTGTGTCTTAAATAGTCGTAAGTCTCCACCCCCGCAGTTATTGTGTTGTCTATGCACTTTGAGCATATAAAAATATTGCCGGCAACGCCAACACCAAAACATAAAGAACATTTTGAGCACTTGCTATGTATACACACTTCCCTGGTGCCTAAACACGTTGGGCTTGTAACAACAACATTGTCGGCTTTGTCGTCGCTGTCTGACCCCCTGTCCAAGACATTGGTCACGACCGACGAGTCTTTCTCGGTTTCATCGTCCAAAATCTCAATGTAAGAGTCCTCAGGCTCATGTAAACATATATTTACCAGGTACCGACCAAGGATGTGAAAATAACCCTCCAACGAAATTCACAAGCACATTGATTTTCGACATAATTGTTTTTAATTATGACAATATTCATTTAAGACATTTTTCAAATTGTCAAATACCGTTGTATATGACA